>JANIJG010020438.1:26875-81451 GCA_024611175.1 Megaceryle torquata
GCGAGGCCGGGGGGAGGGGGGGGGGGGGGGGGGGGGGGGGGGAATAAATCTGGAAAGCAGGCTGATTGTGGCCCTAGTGTAGTTAGTTTTGATCAACATGAATGAGCACAAAGAGCAATGTTAGAGAATGATCTGATGTAGAACAGATTTAAGGCAGTGTTTCTATATTTAGTAGTAAATGAACATAGAGACCTGAAAGGCAGTTTCATAGTTCTTTTGAGTCCTGTCTACCACATAATAACAGATACATGGAAAGGACTTTGTATTAGGAGTTAAATTAAAAACTTCAAGGATGGCTTCTCCCTCTTCTATGGGGTAGTATATATAGGACTGCATTGAATATTGGTATTAAACCAGGACTTCCCACCACTTGGATGCCTGTTTGTCTGATTACAGATATGAATAAATAAATAAATAGAGGTGTAGAAGATCTGAGTGTTTGTTCTGTACTATATCCTGGACTGTAATAATACCAAGTTGTAATATATTCATTACAGTTCCTAAATCTCTAAATGTTTTTCTGTTTTAATATAAACTGAATTACAGTAAACCAATGGATTGATGTTTTTCCAATTCTCTTGGAATTTACTAATGTGTAGATGATTAACAGAAAACTTTATATATATATACATCAGAAAAAAAGCTTGCTTACTTCAATATGTCTCTATGGTTTGTGGGTTTCTTCTGTATTCTGAAAAATGATCTTAGGAATTAGTATTGGGGAAAAAAAAATCCATCTAGCTGTAAGTGGAGAAGAGTTTTATTTATGAAGCTTAAATTAAAATGGAAAATTACAATTCTCGTTATAAACTGTTCTTAACATTTTACTAAAAAAGTTATTAAAGGTAACTATAATGACACACTTCTAACTCAACATTTCAATGTTTTTAAAATAAATTGAATTCCATGCAAGTAATATACCATATTTTCAGTACACTTAAACAGGTATTTTTTTAGTAACTTGTCACTTCTTCCTATTTTACTTTGGGAAATTACTTGATATGTGAAACCCTGATCATTCAATAATTTGGTAATGAAGCCACGACAGCTTTAAGTGTGACTGTGCTTAAATCATCCGGAGCTGTTTTGCTAGCCTAACATGGGCATCTAAATGGGTATCTCTATTTTCCCTTCCCCCTTCTTTAAAACACCTTGTAACTAATGCATACTACACGTTGAAGGTAATTTCCAGCAGTTCATTGCTAAGGATTTACAGCAGAAAGATGACCTCTGTCTTGTTCCAGCATAGTTTTTGTGAGCTATACTGTGAGGACATGGTTTGCCTACTATTTATAACCAATCAAGGGAATTAAAGGGCTGTCAGTCACTTGGTGGAAAGTGAATGAGTTTTCTGCTTCAGTCACTTTGCAACTCTTGAGGCTGCATGCAACTTTCTTCTCCAGAAATTTAGGCTGGACATCCATGGGGATTAATCTGGGTCTTTTGTTATGCAGCTGTAAAAACACGATACCCCAGGGTGTGAGAAGCTAGTCTTCCTACTAATGTAGTTAAGCTTTTCTTCTTTTCCATTACTCTTTCTGTAGTAAACCCTTTGTTGAGGTTTCTCTTTCTTGGAATACTCTCTGTGGTACAGTCACATGCTGAAATCTTCATATAACATACCATGCCTTCCTAAGAAGTGAATTCCTCGCTCTTCCTTGCCTTGATTAGGGAGGAGGGTGGAGGAGACTTCCACCCTTCCTCAGCCATAGGACTTCCTCTGCACACACAGTGAGGGCACACTACTGACTTTGGCTTTTTGTGGGTGGGCTATAGCTGTCCCAGGCATTTGGGCAGTACAGCCTTTCCTCTTGGATGACGGTGTCATCAGTGCAGTTTCACATCAAAATATTGGTGTGAAACTTAAACCCTGCTATCTTGTGAAGCTATCTAACTATTTTTTACTTTTTTTAAAGAGGTATTCAGAGCTCCCATATTTCGTCACAGAACAGACAAGAATGGCTTTAGTTTGGGCTTCAGCAAAAACCTACGGCAGGTGTTTGGTGATGAGAAGAAATACTGGTTGCTGCCTGTGTTTTCAAGGTATATTTTTAATGTTTCATTTATTGAAACTTGAATAATCAGGATCCACAGGGTTTGCAGGGGTGGTTAGTTTTTTTGAAATAAGATACAGTAATATTCACATTAATAAAAACAGTTCTTTGAAGTTGGGATTTTTTTGTGCGTATGACACTAATTCTTAATTTTTCAGTCTAGGGGATGGTTGCTCCTTCCCAACTTGCCTTGTTAATCAGGATCCTGAGCAAGCTTCCACACCTGGTGGTCTTAATTCAACATCCAAAAAGTAATCTGCTTTTTTTTTTACTCATTTCAAATAGTCAATAATCTATTTTTTCCTGTGCACATATAAATAGGGCCATGTATAAGATGTTTAGAAGCTGTAAGCAAATGAAGAGTATCCTATTAATAAATACAAGTGAGTTTTTAAATGTCTAAACTGTAATTCAGCTAATCCTCAGACATATTTAAGTTTGTGCAAATAAGGTCTTGGGTTATTTTTTTCCCCAGATGTCTCAGTTCAGTGGCATCCCCAGACCTGAATTTTCCAGAGCTACCTAACATTCAGTATGAGCAGCCTCAGCACTTGTGCCAAGGCACAGGAAGCTGCATATTAAATAGACATTTTGTTTCTGCTAACAATAGGATGTATTTTCTTAATTCTTATTCTCCATGGGCATGACATCTTTGAAGTGTGAAAAGGAGCAGATGCTCCTTAAACTAAATAAATACGATAGCTTAGAATTTCATATTGTCACTTGTTTGAAACATTTATGTAATGAAGATTGTGGTATAGTAGACTTGAATATGTGACTAAGGAATTATAATGGAATCATATTGACAATCTTTTATTCATAAATTATGTTTCAGCGAGCTGTTTATTGATGTTTTAAATCTTACCCTGGCAATCCATAGCTTATATTAGCCAAGAGATTTTGTAGATGTTCTGTCCACTATTTATCATGTTAGGCTTGCTGTAGAGGGAGAGAATATGGGTAGGGTGCATTTGGAATGGAAGTACACATATTAGCTGCTAAAGAAGAAATCAGAATGTTTCCATTTCTGTGCTAGGGAGTAGCTTTTTAGATGGTGCTTGCATCTGTGACTACATGTAATGATGATGATGTGTAGTGATTCATCAGAAAAGCAGCAAGGTAAGGTAGGGGAAAGACTGCGTATGAGAAACTGTAATGTGTGGGAAGATAATGAAAAATTACTGCAGTTTACTAATGTTCTTTTTATTGGCATTGCAGTGAGAACCACCTGTTTCCTGCAAAGCCGTTGCGTGATTCTCAGAGCCACCTTCTCACAGATACACCGTCTTGGTCAGAAGCTAGTGCAAAGGCTGAAAAGGACAAAGTTGGTAAGGAGTGGGTTTATGCCACAATCATTCTTTTTGTAATGAACTAGTTTTGGAGGATCTAGCATAAAAATGGCCAAGGTCACTCGGTTTGTGTTCATGAACCAAATTCATGAATGCATGTTTGTAGGCTATTCAGTGTATCAAGCTTCTGTGTCCTTCACAGTTAAACCTGGCCCAGAGATGCTGAGAACACTAACAGCAGTAGGTGCTAATTATGCTTTAGGCTGAGCCTGGTAACTCTTTTGGTGTCAAAATGCTCATACCAGAATATGATGACATGTTGTTGCAAACTACTGAAAAGCACTGTAGTGAACACAGGACAGGGATAGACTTGGTAATCGTGGAATTACATTAGGATGGATTGTTAATTAAAGGTTGCATTATTTGCTGAAATAGATGTGATAACTTTTCCTGTGGTAATACAATTTTTTGTCTTTAAAGGTATGAGCAATCCTGCATTAACCATGGAAAATGAAACCTAATTTCCCTTAAAAGGAACAACTGAATATTTAAGGAAGGGTATGTTAATATTCTCTGTATTTGTTACTTCATGATTGCTTACCTTGAAGAATGCAAAAAGTTACTAAAGCAATTCCTCTCTGTTTTCTTTTCTTCAATTTAAGGGGTTTTTTACTACAAGTAGTAGCACATGAGTTCATAGTTTTAAACTAAACCTCCTATTTCTTGATGTATCATGTTTTCAAAATAGTTTAACTAATACACTTGTTGTTTTTAGGTAATATGCCAAAACACTATTATTATTATTCCCTTTCATTAAAAATATATCAAAATTGTAACTATTCAAGCTGTCCAGAATTGTTTGTAAAGCTAAATTTGAAAATGAAGTTAGTTCTTAACATTGAACACAAATATCATAGCTCTGTCTGCTAAAGCAGGTAAAGGTCTATCAGGTGATGAAGGAAAAAATATTTATTCTAATATATAAGCTATTAGCAGCTGCTTCTTTTACGCCAGGTACTGAGCTGCATCCTCTTTAATAATAAATAAGTGCTGCCTACTGAAGACAAGAGGTGTTCGTGTGACTTCCTGTACATTGAGTCACTTTTTGTCAGAAACAGCTGATTTATTTTTTTATTTCTTGCATTGATATCTTGCAGCATGGACTTCTCAGAAGGCAGGTTTGAGAAGCAGCTAGTAAATTCTGTACATAAGAGGAGGAGACCTTAATAGTTGGGTTGTGGAAAAAGAACACAATCATCGTACTCACTTTAGTATTTGACAGTTTCTAACTCCACCAAAGCTTATGGAAATCTACTATTTCATATTAAAAGCTGCATAAAAAATTTACTCCAACCCTAAGGATTTCAGCATGCCCTCCTAATGAGTCTAACAACATTGCAGGAGTCATTCCAGCAGGGTCATTTCCATCTCTGCAATTGGAGGCACCCTTTCAGTAATCCTGAAGTGTCTCAAGTGGATGTCCTTTGTTTGTGTGTGACATATGACTCCTGGACATGCCATTATGGCTGTCAGGATGCTCTCAGACACTCCTGCAGGAAGTGGAAGGCATAGAAAGCCATCTGAGAACCGCAGTGATTGTTACTAGACCCAACAGTCTAGTAACTAGACCAGGCATGGTATTGCACCATCAGGAGTGGCTACAAAAATGATAGGTGTGCTGATACCAACAGGGGGCCTATAGCTTGTACCAGAGAGGTCCCAAAAGTCCAGTTGGATTTGTCAGATTAAAAAATTCTTGACCCTTACATTCTGGTTTTGTGTTAAGTGGGAAACACAGACAGTTCCAGATATAGGTACATCTACAAACTTGATGATGGTGTGAAATGCTAAAGTGTTGAAAATGTGGGTGTCAGATGAAGAGAGTTAAAGAGACAAGCAAATGAAACTCAGCTGGTGTCTGCAATTTTGACTGCTCTGTGTAGGTTGTTGGTTTTTTTTTTTTAATGGAATCTAAAAATCCCATTTTCAAAGTGTAAAATGCCATGCTTCTGCCCTGTTTAATCCATCAGTTGTTTCAACAACAGCTTCTGGAAAAGAATAAATTATTCAGCTTCAGTTAGTTTACTGTATTACATGTCATCATTACTAAAGTAAAGCATTGGAGACAGGCTTTAAAGGAACAGATTTTTAAATTTTGTTACAGATACATCATTAACTGCAACTAGTTTTGTCAGGTTGGAGTTCTACCTTTTAGAGCCCTAACATTTTATTTACTTAAGACTTAACTTTTAAACTTTAATCTTTCTTTGAAGATTGTGTACGTTTTATTGGAACTTTGTCACTCAGATTGTCCTGAATATCAAACATGGTCTGTGATTGTTCTCGAGATGCTGAAAGTGGTTTGTGTTCAAGCTGCTTAGCTTGATAAGCATCTTGTGCTCTTTTTTGGTGGTTTTGTTTGTTTTTCCTTTCAGTCCAGTCTGAGAAAGTAACAATTAGATTTGTGTTTGCAGTCCAATTACCCCACCCCCGGGGTTTTCAGGGTGGTGTTGGTTTGGGGTTGTTTTTTGTTTCTTCTTTTTGAGAGTGTCCATATTGAAGTGTAGCTTTTTAAAGAGAGACCACTTTCGGGGGGGTTATATTCCAAAGAGTTGAGTATAAAACCATGTAAGTCAGTTTTGTCTCAGGCTGATGCATGCACACCTCAAAAGGACAGTAGTTTAAGGACTAGTAATTTCTCTGGCATGAGTGTAAGTGCCAGTTTGGTGGTGCCCTTAGCTCTGTCTGAGACAGTTCTGTGTGGCTTTTAAAAAGTGTAATGTAACAAAAATCTAGATACATATCTGACATACAGGTGTTGGAATAAGAGCTCTTATAAAAAAAAAATGCAGCACTTTTTTTTTTAACTACTTTGCATTTAATTTCATTACTTTATTGTCAGTATTTTACTTAGATTTGTTTCTAGGGTGTTAATAGAATAATTTTTTAAAGATGCTGAAGTGACAACAATAAAAATAACTTCCTCTTTGACATGAAAAATACAGCCTACAGCCCCTGCCTGTTGTTAGTGATTTGAACTTCTATCCCAGCTGAGGATATGGTCAATATATCAGAGGACTAATTACTGATAGTACACTAATGTAATAGAGATTTATTTTTCTTTTAATTAAGTTGGTACCTGGAATTACTGTAAAAATAGCTCACTTCATTTTATGAACTGGTGGCCTGCTTGGTAAGTAGTCAGTTTTTAATCCCTGTCATCCTGAAGTGGATTAATAACATAACTCTGAACAGTCTTACTGTGTCTCTCTTCAGGGGGAGATTTTCATTCAGCTGTTGTTCACTTTCCCCTTTGATGATGAGAATTGTTGCAATAACTTAATTTTTAAGCAATCTTCAATTCTAATAATGTATTTTGTGATTAATGTTCTATTTCAGTTCAAGAAAAAGCTGTCATTGGAAGAAGAGGACTTCCAAATATCAGCCCTGTTGGCCAGCTGCTCCTGTCTGCTCCTGCGTGGATGTGCTCAGAAAACAAACTGACAGATGATTAGCTGTCTCCATGTCACCGCTTGCAACATAAAACTAAACATAGTACTTCTGAACCATATAAAGAATGTTTCAACTTAAAATTGCTGGTTTTGAACGGTGAAGGATGATTCTGAGTATGAGGAAAAAAAAAAAAGGCATCTGACTTTACAATCTTAAAATTTCAATGGCTGGTTTTACTTTGGTATTCAGCACAAGAAAAATGTGAACTCCTTAAGTATCACTCCATATTTTTGCCTTGGTTTTGAAAATTCTCCTTTAATTCAAATTGCTGTAAGTAGTCAATTAAAAAAAAAAATCAAACTTTTGCACCACAGGCTTGAAAAAGTGTGGAGAACAGCCAGTGTTGATGATTAATAATTTATCAGCTTGGTGGACTGTATTTTCTTTTGAGCGCTTGGTAAGCAATTTTTGAAGATCAGGAGATGCAAGTGAAGTGTCTGACTATTTTTGAAATATTTTTGGAAAGTGTTATTGCAGAAGCTCCGTTTTCTTTCAGATCTGCACTACCAATAATTTGAAAAGTTGTGGAGGGGGAAAGAACTCCTTTGTTAATTGAATGCTACAGTGGATCACGGGTAAGTGGAGCAATAAAAAGCCTCTGTTCAGATGGGTAATACAGAAATGAAGCTGGCCAGCAGGGGATTTTGATGGGAGCTGTACAGGACAGTACTATGAGATAGGGATTTTACTGTCCCATTTGGAGCCATTAACCTCTCTGGGAAACGAGTGTTGGCACTTAACTGTGATCCAAAAGGCTTTTTACCAACTTGTGTTCCTGAGGGCCGCTGTCTTTCAAAATCCTAGTTTCTTATTAATCAAAAGTTGTGTCTGATTTCTTTTTTTCACTTGTTAAGACACTGCCTTTCTTACTGTGTATCACGTATAATCAAGGAGACTTACTGTTGTAGCTTCTGATACTTGCATTTATAGGACAACATAACATTTATTTGCAATACCAAAAAGCCAAGCTGCTGCACATGGAAAACCACCTGTAATTAAATTAGGAGCTAGCAGCTTAAGATCAGAGTTTACCAGCCAGGTAACAAAAGATGTATTTATTATCAACTTTAAAAGTCAAGGATGTATCAGGAACACAAATCTAATTGTCTTGTGCCTTTTGTATACACGACATTTATGGTATCAGTGTTTACATTTAAATGAAAATTGTTATTCTAAAAACAAGGGGTGGCTAGATAAAAAGACTAGTCCAAAAAAAAGTTAAAACCTTTCAGATTAAGCTCAGTTCTATTATCAAACCTGAGTCACGTGTCAGGTTTGGTTCACAGTGTAAAGATGCCGGTTGTTTGTTTAGAAAACTGACAGCAGGTCTAAGTGACAGATTTCTGAAAGCAAAAATCTTATCGTCAACTCTTCTACAGGCAGGTAACTTTAAAATTTGTCTTTCTTGGGTTTACAATTTAAGTGATAGCTGTTGCAGCACAAAAGTGGCTTTGTTTGTTTGTTTGTTTTTCTAGTGAGGGAAAACATATTTATTTTACCATCCTGAAAAGTTCTGTTTCTTGCCAGAAGTGCCCGAGTGTGAATCCCTTGCTGCAGAACACTTTTGTTTTTTTAAACTAGCATGAAGGTAGCATACAGTTTACACGATGCCTGCAGACACCTAGCAACCAAAAGTTTGTTGCAGCTGTTTATTCAGTGTTGTTCTGTCAGCTTACCTCGTATTAGTGTTTGTTTAAAGGCTAACTTGTCAAGGGATAAGGGGGAGAAGAAATATATATTTTTAACACTTCAGGTTCTTTATCTGTATAGTCTTGTTTTTTATGCAGTTAGTCACAGGGTGGTTTGTCATGGAGCATGCATCTGAAAATACTGAGTAAAAAGTTGAAAATCAGCTTCAGTGTAACTTGCTCCATATTTTTACATAAAGACAAGGTTCAGATTTCTTCCCCAGAAAAACTCATAATAGAAATGAATCTCTCTAATACAGATGTCAGCCCCCCTGACTATGTCCAGGGCTCTAAGAGCTCTCAGTAAGGCTGGGGATCAATGTAGAGAAAGGACAGGGATAAGGAACCAAGAAACGCCTGGCTTCTCCAGTGTCTCAGAAGCCACACTTAGAAAGCACACCAGCCCTAAATAATCTACAGCTTTGACATAGCCAGAAGCTGTCCCTCTAACAGAAAACTGATGGAGGCGTGAGAAACATATGCTGATGAAGGAAGGAGAAAGAAGTGATGGTAGCTCAGAAGGAGAAGTTCATGAGTTGAAGCAGAGGGCTGTAGCTACAACTGCTCTCAGGATGGGTATGAGCTGTGCCTCCATGAAGAGCACTGTCAGCAGGCTGGGGGGTCCTGGCAGTTCTCGGTGTATAGAGTATGGACAAAAGGAAATTGTTGTCTTTAAGCCCTCTAATACTTTCTATAGCAAAGTGAAAATGCTCTTTTTGACACTGTCATCGAGCATTGATGATGCTGTTATGATGCACGTGGGAGAATTTGTGAAGGGGGAGGGGGCAGGGAGCAAGGATGCAGTGTTGTTTGTCCACTTACACTGATTCTCCTGTTCTTTATATTTTTGCTAGGCACTTTACTACAGCCTTTTATGTAACTTCTGTAATTTTTTTTAAGACTGCTTTTTACCTACTGTACAGTTACTAATCTACTTTTTTGCTAAAAAGAAAATAGCCCTGATATTTGTCTAACAATATGACTGCATTTGAAGCTTCAGTGGAAGTTGGACAAATTCTACAGACCCATCAGATGGGTCTTAGTCCCTAAGGACAACAGAGTTAAATTTATTTTGTATATATGTAAACAGTCACATGAATCACAGCCCCCACATAGATAAGAAGCTTCCTTAATTTCTAGGTTAGAAAAAAATACAATACATGTCTGCACTAGAAGTGGTTCACACACATTCTTGTGTCAGGTGATGTACTGGTGATGCAGTGCTCGAAGTCTTAATAGAAAACTATTAAGAAAATGGACCACCTCAGTGCTGGTGAGCTCCTGCCACTGAGCAACTGGACACAGCTATTACCATGCACTTTAATTCTTTCACTGGAGAGAAAAAAGAAAAAAACAAACAAAAAACCAAAAAAACACTGTCCAGTTCAAGTTGCAAATTGAAAGTTCTTTGTTAGCTTGCAACTGGGGGCTGGTAATTAATGAAACACTGCTAATTAATTTGAACTCTTTGTGTATTTCAAATCAGGGTGTTTAAGCAAAACTTCAGAAAGGATGCAAGAAGCAAGTTTGCTTTTAGTGCATGGTACTCTAGCTGTTGTCAGTCATTTGGACTGAGAGTTCTTGCCCTGATTCAGTTGACTGGGGGCGGGGAGGGAAGTCTATTTCTACATAAAATTAGTGTGTAACTTTGCCACTTGTTAATGTATTGCTCACATAAATAAATGCTTCATGTTCAGCAAGTCATGTACCTAGTAGTGATTGCCACACTGCCTTCAGTTTTACTGACAGTGTATTTAAACAGCAGAACATGACCTCTACTGTGGCATCATTAACAACAGAGTTGCTCTAAATGTCCCCTATTACCCCTTCACCAGCAGTCTGTTACTTTAGGTCACAATTTTCCCTCCCCAGTTTAATTGCTAGATCCCTGGCACCTCACAGAGCACCTATGCTGGCAAACAGGTGTTAAGAGGGAACCAGATCCCTTTTTTGTCTTTCATGGGTGAAACACTCCCTCTCTTCATGCTAACAGGGCAGAAGCTGCGCTCCTTTGGCTACTGTTGAAGATCAGAAAAGGGGAATTTTGTCCCACAGATGATGGCATTCTTAACCCCACCTTACTTTACAGAATCGAGGAGGTGCAAGGAAGTGTGTTACTTGCCAAGGTTGTCGCCCACAGCAGCTTCGCTTTATGAGGGCTTTCGAGTTCTTCCCATACCACATTCATTCAGACATTCTGTCTGACTTTCCATCCTGCACTTTGTCAACAGTCTCTCTTAAGAAAGCATTGGATCCACCTCTGGTGCAGAGAGGTATGAGACTGTCTCCTTAAGGGCTTCTAAATATGCAGGAACAGTTACAGAGAGATGAAAAAAGCAGCCTTCACCTGTTCAGTTCAGACATAACTTGGAGGATAGGCTCTGAGCTTGTCCCAATTTTTTATTTAAAATTCTTCTGTAAATATTTGTACTGAACAATATACAAACAGTCTCATACAAACCAAGATGATTTCTAAAAAGAAGCATGCTGCTGCTATGCTGCATAAATGGTAAGGTGTCTTTGTTACCACTTCTCGTGCATCTGTCACTTGTTCATCAGCACTAAGAGCACAGAAAAAGCAGCAGCAGCCTTCTGGGGTGAAATCTGAGCAAGTGGCATCGGACGTAACCTTACCTACTTTCCCTTTGCAGTTTTTCAGTTGTTGCCTTTTTAATTTTCTGATTATCATTCGTCCCCTTTCCTAGAAGTCCATATTGAAAAGTCTTTCATTTGAAATGCACAGTCAGGATCTACATTCTCTCTATTCCTCTCCATCCCAAGGTTTATTCTAGCTAGATAACTCCTCCATTTCTCCAAGTTTCCCTCATGGCACCCATCACTGAAATAGTTACTTATCCTGAAACCTGGCTGCATATTTTCCAGTATTTGGGGCAGTGATTACATGCTTCATCCTAGATCACTGTTAATCTTCTCAAGCAGATGGGCCCAACAATTTGATTGCAGCAGTTGGAAGAGCATGCGGTGAGCCATGTCCCCTTTCCCACCTCCTGCATGCTCACAGTTTAACTGATTGGCATAACTGGAACAGACCCAACACTTCCTGACAGTCATCATTTTTATGAAGTAATTTTCCTTTTTTTTCCCCTTCTGAAAACAGACTAATTCTCAGTTCACCTACAAAGGAGCCCCAGTTATAAAGAGAAAATACAGAGAAACTGTGCATTAACAGCCTGAACAACAGGAACCTATTTCCAGTTATTTTTCTCCATCATATCAGAGATTAAACTGTCCTGTAGTTCACAGATAGAGCAGGGAAAACCAACAGCTTAGTGATGATATAAGCACACTACCACTTAACCTTCACAGAAAACACTGCCGTAGATACTACAGCTAGACTCCAGAGCATGCAGAAGAACAAGAATGAAGGAAATTAGAGTTTGTAAAGCTCAGCTAGCACGTGATGAAAGGTAAATAAAAGATACTGCCAGCTGCAACCCTAGCTCCAATTTGCCACCCTGTAAAAGATGAAGCATTCTCTCGTGATGGATGCACGAGAAGTGGTAATGAAGACACCTTACCACTCATGCAGCATAGCAGCAGCATGCTCCTTTTTAAAAATCATCTTGGTTTGGACAAGACTTTTTGTATATTGTTCAATACAAATATTTACAGAAGAATTTTAAATTAAAAAAAAAATGGGACAAGCTCAGAGCCTATCCTCCAAGTTTAGCTGTTGCCAGTTTCTACCTGATGCAGAGAGAAGGGAAGGCTACTCCTCCCTCCACCTCTTACCCTCACATTACCCAACACAGCAAATGGAGGGTGTCTCATGAGCACAGGAAAGAGCAAACTCTGGCAAGACAATCCTCCCACTTCAGCAGAAAAAAACCGTCATCTGTGCTGACAGAAAAAGGATGAGACAAGCCTCTGCAAAAATCAGATCTTCACAGTTGCCCTCATTGAGCACATTTCATTCCCAACCCAAGGCTGCTAAAATAACACAGAAGAATCTTCCTCATTTCTCTACTCTACCTAGTCAGGCAAGAGGGGAGAAAACAAAACAGTCTCCTGTAAACCAATGAAGGTACATTAAAGTTCAGATGCCCCTGCAGCCCATGGTGAGGCACACTGTCCCCCTTTAGCCCATGGATGTTAACAGTGAAGCAGATAGCCACCTGCAGCCAACGAAGGACCCCATGCCACAGCCGGTAGATGCCCAAAGAAGGTTGTGACCCCCTGGGAAGCCTGCACTGGAACAGGCTCCTGGCAGGACCTGTGGACCTATGGAGACAGGAACTCACACTGGAGCAGGTGTGCTGGCAGGACGTGACCCCACAGGGGACCCATGCTGGAGCAGTCTATTCCCAAAGGACTGCACCCCATCCACTGTCCAGTTGAGGAGGGGGTAGTGCTAGGAGTGGCTCTGGTGGGCACCTAGCACTTCAAGCCACCACAACAGCCTTCCCTAAAAGAAGCAATAGAAAGGATTACCTTCCTGAGCCAGCCACACCAACACGGGGGATGTATGCATATATGTATATAGAGAACTCAGCCCAGGACACATAAAAAGCAAAAGCAGCTTTGAGGAGAGAACAGGCTTCAGCTGGCTTCAACCCAGGTGTTCCTTCCTGGCAACTGGGATCACCCAGCACCACAACAGTGAGCACGCTGTAGAGATGGTAAAAGCAATGACGTTCATATTATGATTCCATGTATAATTGCTATATTATATGTGTGTTGGGATTGCTCTCTCTCTTTTCTAAATCAAAATTCTACATAGAACTATCTTCAGCAGAGTAAATTTGTAACTAAAGCATTAAGTCCTCCTCATGTGGAATGTCTAGAATCATCTGGCCAGAGAATACTGGTCTAACACACTTTACCAGCTGGTTTAGCCCCTTCAGCTGTTTTTCTAAGCAACTGCAAAAGAGGGATTACATTGAAGAGTTTTCTAGAGCTGAACAAGTACTACCACTCACAAGCATTCAGCCAACATGATTAAATGCATATCTTAATCATTAATACTTGTAAGCTAGGAAATTGTATTTGGAAGTATTAAATGAAAACATCATAAAAATATACTAACTGCCAGGCAGGTTTCTATGACAAGGACACCTCAAAAGACAACTTTGTTTCTGTAACTTTGGTCCTAAGTACACCCTGTTACTCAAGGCAGTGCTTAAGGTTACTCCCCCATCATGGAAAGTAATACCACCAGTGCAAGGGCAATTAACAGAAACACAACTTGTAACACAGCAGAAATAATTCTCAACTGGATTTGTGTACAGCTAAACATACTTGTTATCAAACAGCTTCTCCCACTGTGACTCATCTTCCTCTTAAGACATTGGCTCAGACCCACTGCTTACTCTCTGCAACTGTTCAGGCTCCCACATTTCAAGCGTTACTACCGGAGTAATTTTAAATTAAAGAAAACCAGATGAACAGTGACTGATTCCCCAAAGCATACCGTCTCCTCCTGCTTCAAGAGCTCAACATGCTCCAATACCTGAAAGTGAGACCAACTGCATCACTGTTCTTTCAGCAGAACACCAACTCTGCCAAAACAAAAGCCAGTATGAGGAAACAAAGCAAACAAAAATTCTTCAATGTAGGAGTGACATCTGATCTCTTCCACTCCTCAGAAAGCCACCCTTATCACCATGACCTTTCAAAGATTGCAAGAACAGCCTCACAATGACATCTGTCAGATCCCTCAGCACTTGTGGGTGCATCCTATCAGACCCTCTTAAGTTCTTTAAGTCAAATTAATTTGTATGTTCATAACCTGGATCCTACCACATCGAGGATGTCTTGCTTGTTCCAGACTTTTCCTAGGCAGCTCAGGGACCTGGAATGCCCAAAGGCAAGTCTTAACAGTAAAAACCAAAGCCAAGAAGGCACTGAGTACTTTGGCCTTTTCCATGTCCTTTGTCACTAAGTCTCCTGCCCCCATTCAGCAGTGGTCTCACATTTTCTCTAATCTTTCTTTGCTCCTCATGTCTCTGTAGGAAAAGCTTTTGTCAGTCAACAGATTCAACTCCAGATAGACTTTGACTTTCTTAACCTAACCCTTACACATCTCAGACAGTGTCACCTGTCCCTGCTTCACCTTTCATACACCTTCTATGGCTGAGTTTAGTGGGAAGCTCCTTGTTCACTAATGCAGCCTTCCCACTACTTTTGTTTGCCTTGCTGCAGGAGGGAATGGACAATTCTTGAGCTTGGAGTAACCAGTCAGGTATCATAAGAGAAAGCGCTTGGATATCAGAGGTTATAGGTCATCCCCAAATTCAAATAGAAAAGAAAAAAGCCTTGAATACTCTAAATATGTTCTGGACCTGTTTTTTTCCACCTCAAAGGTCCCACTTGCCTAGTTTCAATAAGCAAAGGGATTAAATGCTTTAAAAAAAAAAAAAAGTGATAGAACATAATGTTCATAATGTTCCTGGAACACTCATCTGACTCTAGAAGCCAACAATAAAAAGTGAATAAAAAAAACAACATAAGGAGGAAAAAACCAAAACACCACAACACCACCACCAAAAAAAACCCCAAACAAACAAACAAAACCCCACAACCAAACAAAAAAACCCCAACACAAAACAAATACAAAAAAGCCCAGAAGGATCAAATATATCTGGTTTTGATACTGCATTTCTTCTGACAAACCTACAGAAACAATACATTTTCAATGGATTGGGAAGAGCAGTGGCCTGGAAAGAGAATTCTTGTCTCTGAACAAAAAAGTGCACGTCTAGACAGCTGGAACCGTGCCTGCACATTTATTTTGCAAAAGCAATTAAAGATGTCCACTTTGGAAAGAGATTCAGATTTCAGGCCATGCAGTTTACAACTAACAGTCCTGCATATAAGAAATTACTTTTTTTCACAATCTCTACAATTCACCATTTAAATCACTCCGAAATGGAAACTAAATCTAATTTTGCCACAGAAACTGAATGATGCACAGATGTCTCCCCAGCTGTAATCAGCTCTCAACAGGCAGTTCTTGCACAGAATAAAGCATAAGCTCCAGTTCATGAAGATTGGTAGCTTTTGAGAAAAAGGTTTTCTTACAGGAAGAAAACTAGGGTGCAATTCCTTAAAAGTCCAATGCCCCCATAAGAATTTTAGGCTGGGGCTTAAGCAAACTTATCCTGGTCCTGCAGACCGTGTACTGATTGGCAGCTGGGACACAAGATGCACACTTACTGTGCATCTTTGTGTTTAGCTTCTTTGTTTGTGACAGGAAACAAAGCAAAGCACAATGCAGCATGTGGGATGCTCAGCAGCCACTTCAAAGGCACATCCCAGTCTGAACTACCACTTCTACTGGAAGCACACATTTGGAAGCCTCTAAAACTTCTTTTGATCCACAACTGAAACGTAACTTCCAAACACGAGTCATTCCCTTTAGAAGTTGTCCACGATAGTTCTATCAGTACGCTTTAGGCAAAGCTACTGAAATTTTAAAGCAAATTCATCAAACTCAAGGGGTTCTTCATTCCATGCATATGCAAATTTTCCATGTAAGCCTACTGTTCAAGTGTGAAAAAGACATAGGCTGATGCTACAGTGAGAATCCACCCTATTTCCCTGTAAGATAGTCCCTATCTTATTAAAGCCAAACACAACCAAAGTTAAAACAAGTCACCATCATCTAATGCATAATGGTATTTAAAAAATTGCTAGTGGGATTTGGATGCCTCAGTAGTAAACTAATCAGCACTCTTGCAACTCAGGTCAATAGGAGTCAAGTGATCTCAAACACAGAATTCTGCTCTTAAAGTGGAATCAGTCAGGGAGCAAAGACTTGGATAACTTAATAGAAACACAGAATGGTTTAGGTTGGAAGGGACCTTTAAAGGTTGTCCAGTCCAACCCCTGGCAGTGAGCAGGGACACCTTGAACTACATCAGCTTGCTCAGAATCTTGAATGCTTCCAGGGATGGGGCATCTACCACCTCTCTGGGCAACCTGCTCCAGCGTTTTTCACCACCTGTGTTGTCAAAAATTGCTTCCTTGTATCTAATCTAAATCTCCCCTCTTTTGGTTTGAAACCATTACCCCTTCTCCAATTGCAACAGGCCCTGCTAAATGTTTGTCTCCATCTTTCTTACAGGCTCCCTATAGGTACTGAAAAGCCCCGATAAGGTCTCCACGGAGCCATGCAAACAGAACTATCATGCCTAAATAAATACAGTTGAACTGACCACATTACACACATTCCAGGAAAAGTCTTGCAACAAAACCACCAGTCTCTTGTTATGTAAGAAAACGTTTCTTAGGCCTTTATTTACAAAAGCTTTAAAAACAAATACCCTCTGTTATGCAAATTATTTGTTGTTTAAAAAGGACCACCCAGTTACATCATCATAACCCAATGAAAAAAACAGGTGTTTGATTTTTTTGATTTGAAGTACAAGGTAAAACAAAAGTTGGTGAACATTTGTTGATTTTCCTACGGTAGATGTCCGTGTCAAACACGCACGCGCGCGCAGGCACACACAGGCACACAATGTCATACATTCCATCATTCCAGGCTAGTATTTAGCTATTCAATACCAAAAAATCCTTCCTGCACGACTGCTCTGTACACATGCTACACAGAGTTAAGAACATACTTTAGGGTCCTTTAAAACAATATATCTAAAATATATTGCTAAGATTTACTCAAAAATAAACTAGCATTACACTCCTCAGGTAACTTTATTAGCTATAAGTTATTTATATTTTGTTGTTTTACAACAAATACCTGTAACGTCTGTCTTTGTAGCGACTACAAAAAAAGCATGATTTAATTGTCCTTTTAATTCAGTAATTCAATTAAATAGTATTTTTTCAGATCTTTGGGTTTTATCTTCAACTAGACTGACTTTCAAAACTCATCAAATCAAGTACATAATAAATATGACTTCATAAAAAATATGAGGTGTATGTTACTAGAATAAAAGCTAGGAAGTTAATCAGGGGAAGTGTGCCATTACAAAACTCTTACTATTCCAATAGCCTTCTGCTCTCAGCTTAAAGGCAAAAATGCTGAAGTCATAGCTGTTCTTTTCCTGAAGGGTGTAAAGCTGTTTTTTCAAGCTTCTTTCCCCCATCACAGAGCTGTTTTAAAGCAGCAGGCCAACCAGTAGTTGACACGTGCAGGATGCGTCTGAAGATGACTGAACTCTAGTAAAATAACAGCAGTTACTATGATTTCAGTAGTTTGTTTTGTTTGAACAGAGGTTATTGCAGCAAATAAGTCACGTTCTGTGGGTTGAGATACCAAGGAAATGCAGCGTGAAGCTGCTGAACTTGGCAGGTGATTGCTTTCTAGCTGAGGGCAAGAGAAAAATCAAAGCAAAACTTCAAATAAAACAGAGGATTTGAGTCAGAGTCACTCTCTAAAGTGCAAATTTGATGGTCCACAATCTTGAATAGCTAAAACGCCTGCATACTGGAAGGAACAGACATGAATGGGGAAGTTAAGTTACAATCGATGCCAGTTAATTTGGAGAAGGGAGGGGAAAGAGACAAAAAACTAGATCAACATAGGTAAGTTTACCAGACTATTCATTATGATTTCACTTTCCCCTTCTCTCTGTCACACTGATCCTATACATGCTGCTTTACAAATGGGCTAGTTACAAGGCCAAAATGTAACCCAGAAAATTTTACGTATCAATATTAAGATCAAAATTTGTGATAGGAACAGTCAAGTTTAGTACATAGAAAGGCAGAAAAGAAAGTGTGCTGAGAAAGGGGAGGGGAAAAAAAAAAGCCTTATTGTCCAAGGGGTTCAACCAGAGATAAAACCTATATACAAGCACATGGAGGTCAAAAAGATGGCCTTTCATTTCATGTCATGACTGCTTGTTGGCTTCTTCTTCATATGCATTTCCTGTGCCATTTTGTACATAAGATGACCCCGAACCAAGGCCGTATAAGTGGCCGCAATATTTGGCATCGTCAATGTGATCTTCAAAGAACATCTGAAGATTTAAGAGAGACAGAAGTTATTGCCAAAGAAAAGGCTTAGTTTAAATAGAACTATAGAAAGGCTTTAAAATGTTACTTTCAGTATATCAAAAGATGATATAAGGAACATCAAACACTTAATCTCAACAGATTAGCAAAATGTGCTATATGACATGATTCTTTAAAGCCAGTCTGTCAAGGAATGCAATTTGTCTTCCTGTGCACCTTCCCTGATGAAATGGCCAAATGCAATTTTGTATTATCAGTTATCACTCACTTTTCTGCAAGCACAACAAAAATATTTCTCCAACTGATTTCTGTGGAGTTTCTCACAACAGATGTATGCTTAACATCCACCACTGGAGCCTGCACTCTACCTACTCCTCAGCATGGGGCTTTTCATTATACTTTGTCTTGAAATGAAGGTATGTCCTGATTTGTATTATAAAGCTTGGGGGTAGGGAAAACATTTGAACACAAAACTCATTATGGAGTTTAGAGAAATGCAGAAAGATACATTTCCAGCTAGCTCCTCAGAGCGAGGGGGGGGCTTCATTTAACAAGGAACAGCATAATTAAAAGTAAATTTTGTACTAAGTCTGCATTTACACCTTACAAGTCTTACTTGCAAACAGAACATTTCAGTGGAAGCCATACGAAACCCCATGAAACTAATAGTGTACCTTTCAGATTTAGACCTTCAAGCAACATCACAAGTTACCCTGCAAAAACAGATACACACGTAGACAAAAATTTTTCCACCCTAAAACTTCCTGGCAACCCTGGACATCCCAGTGGCTGACACTGAGTCGTCATCAACATCAGAAATCTAAGGCAATCAGAATCCTGCAGGAGCAAGGTGGATGCAATACACAATCTACATGCAGAGGGCTGCACTGGCTGAAAACTTCTCCCTTCCAGCTTTCCTCTTAGCAGCACAGTCTGGATGGAAAGTTCTGTACTGCAGGAATTGGAGACCTTCAAAGTTTTAAAGCCTCCAGCAGTTCTTAAAGAAACAGGTAGGAACACAGCCTCCCACCCCCCCAAAGAAACCCAAACCAAAAAAACCCGCCACATAACCAAACACACAAAACCAAAAAACAAACAAAACCAGCTCTATTGATGCAGCACCAGTATTTAAGTATTTCTATTGAGAAGAAATAGATCAGAATCTTCTTTGACTAGCACTCCAAGACCCAGCAAGCAAGCTGCAACTCCTTCACAGCAATTAATAACACAATTTTGCACCTCTAAAAGCATTGTAAAATGAAGGGGTTTTTTTTCACTTCAAAAATGCATTGTTAAACCATGAACCATACTGAAAAGGCTTTAAAAATGCACATTAAATATAGTTCTCTCTGCTGACTACTGTGTCCTTATTCAGAAATGCTGTACTCACAAAGAATCTCTGAAAGTACTGAAAAAAAAAAAAAATCATAATCAATCCACCTTTGTTGGTTTAATTAAACAATTGTTTTGCAGTAAAAGAAAAAAAATAAAGACTTCTACTTCTTCCAGTAGGAGCTTTTGATAAATTCAAGAAGCTAATTTGCCATGTAACACAAACTGCACATCATTAGAGAAATGATCATTGGTTTGAACCTTTGCCTCCAGAAAACAAACTTGAAAGCAAGTATCTTAGACATGCTTATCATATACTTCCCCTTTCCCTTTATTTGCTTTGGATTTTGTTTCAAATTCAAGAGTGAAAGATTAACAATACCAGGCAGGCAGCAGGTAGCCACACTAGATGAGCAAACCTGCTTAAATTGCAGCATTTATTTTTCACCTACTGTCTCACCAGTATTTGTCAGAAACACGCGAACATTTTCTCCGTCACACAAGAGGCAGGATTACAGAAGGTAGACAGCCCAGCATACAATAAACTTCACAGAAAGGTGTTTGCTATTGCCATCCACTTTGACATGGTAAATGACACTGGATTGCTGCCAGAATGTCATGTTCAGATGCACTGGCATTTGTCCAGTGCAACTACTTCCCAAAAGAGGCCTGTTCAACATCTGTTTGTTCTGCAATGCAAAATATCCTAATATCTTCCTGTTGTATGCAGACAAGTAGCAAGGAAACATGAAGCTTTTAAGACCTGATTTCCCTTGCTGCAAACCTTGACTTAACTGACCAATGTAAAATCTTTTAGTACCCGAGTTAATCTGTGCTTTACTCACTAGTAAGGAACAAATGCACAGACATTCTCCACAACAGCCTGAAAGTTATTTAATACGTATATTAGAGGCTATATTAAATATAATATAGACTGTGGCTAGTTAACACTCCTTCCCTCACCCTAGGCCTGTCACAAGCAGCAGTGCACACTGAATAGCAGCTCCAAAAAAACTGGCTTGAGTATGGTCACCCAGAAAGGTGCCTGGCTCCAGCAGCTCCTAACGCACTGCAGCAGTCACCTAAAAAAAAAACCCTAAACTATCCTGCAAAACAGGGAAGGAAAAACAAACACAAAACCAAACAAACACTAAAAAAATTTCCAAAAGGCCAGAACAGGCTGGAAACAGGAAACAAATAGGAAACAATACTCATTCACAGCAGCTAAGCAGGGAACCAGTATGTTGGGTTCACACCTACTCTGGGGAAAATACAGGTGGTCTTAATTTTGTCAAAAAAAGAGCGACCCATAAAGCCCTTCTGAGAACTCCTTAAAATATGGCAGACTTATCAGAATCAGCAATTCCATCTACTATCACAAGCACGTTACTATCACAGAGATAAAACCAGTTTGTCCACCTACTTCTCTCATTTTGAAAAAGGCCATTCCTGTTAGTAATGAATCAGATCCTGCCTGATGCTGTGGTCCTATCCTCTCCAGCTCTAACTGCTCAGCCACTTCTTGTAATCCACCCTGAAAAAGAAAACATTTTTGTTAAATGCTGAAAAAACTTAACTCACAAAACTGAGCAGCTACATTTGGGAAAGGCTGTTACAAAAGTCACACAACCTCAGATACATTTTAACATTTTCACAGTAGCTGAAACAGTCACGCTAGATACAGACTATCAGGATAAATGGCAGCACTGGAATTTGGTGTCAGTATTAATTAAATAAAACAGTATCTGTAACCAACAAAACTACTACTCCTTTATGTTTTAGATCCTCCAGTAAACCAGATGTTATTACTCAACAATTCCTTCAAGACGTTGAAAGGACTGTCAATGCTGAAGAACAAAACCAGATGTTCCTGTACTGAAATGCAAGTTTAAAAGGTAAACGTTGTTCTACAAATGCCAGAATTCAAGAGCTTACAGATGAGGTGCCCTTATGCCTCCATACATTGATGTACCTAGACTTCCTTTGAAACAAAACTTTCTTTCCACTTTTCAACAATTAACTTGAGGGTTTTTTTCCACTTCACAAAAACAGAGTATTCTTAAGTATCTAGAACAGTACAGGGAGTCTAAGAAAATGTTACACAGCAATCATTGAGAAACCTGTGGTTTTATGTGGTAAAAATCAAAAAAGGAAGAAAGTGCCCAATCCATCTCTACAAGACATTCTACCCCTCTTAGTCTCATTAGCTTCCACAAGAAAAAACAAAACAAAAAGCCCAACAACAAAAAACCCACCAAAAACCCCCCAAAAGCAAACACACACACAAAAAACCAAACCCCCACCAAAACATTAAAAAAAAAAAAAAAAAAAAAAATCCAGTGCCTGGCAACTAGTTTTCTAAGAAACTAAAATCCAATGGTCTAGGCAGCTTTTCTGTTAGAGACGTGTATTTAAGTGAAAGGCTTAATGAAACCTATTTCTTTTAAAAGAATATAAACATCTCACAGACAAAAAGGGAACCATGTAAAACAGTAATTGTCTACTTGGAATGTTGATACATGGTTTAAAAGGACAGACTGCAAAGCTGTAAACATCACTCCAAAGCTGCAAATCTATCTGCTCTTAAAGGTAAAAATTCTCCAGTTTGGAAGCAAATTTTCTTCCCAATAAGCTTACGTGGAAAAAAAAAACTATCCCCTTACCTGCAGAGTGACTAAATAAACCTCTTTTTAGTGCTCCCCAAAAACATAACCACCACTATGCATGGAAGCAAACCCAGGAGTTGGTTTGGTTTTACACAGGTAAGACAGATCAGCTGAAGGACAGACATACTGGACTACAACCGCAATCTTTTAATGCCATAAACCGCATTTTGAGCACATAATTTTGTACATCAATTCTTTTTAATTATTAAGCCATAAAGCTCCTTGAAATAGACCAAAGCACATGCACATTCTTTAAGGTCTAGAAAGATCAAAAACACAAAGGCAAAATCCTTAGTGCTTGCATAAGCTTTGCAAGGCAAAAATGCTGCACAGAGGCAATGGTTTTGAAGAAAGCCAGCCTAGAATCCAAGCTCACCTCACACTCAACCTGTTTCAAGTACAGGAAAGGAATCAAAAGAGGCTAAAGTGTGACAGCCAGCTTTAAAACTCACAGAGCAATAAAGGCAGACGTGAAAAAACAGATCAAACATTATGAAAACTCCTATGAATCTTAAAACAACGGGTTCGGGTCCAGGTTTTTGTTTTGTTTAAGAGGGAAGCTTCAGTAATAACATTCCCAAGTAATGCCTACAAACCAACATGAAGACCTAGTGGTGGTATGGCTAGTTTTATACTAGCTTAAGCAGCAGGAATATAGTTTACAGAAGTTTAAAGTAAGAATAAGCCTATACATTACAGAGTTAAGCACTGAAGCTAGCTTATTTTCTTTATGGGCTTAGATACAACATCTGAACATTGCAAACATACTCTTATTTAACTTACACTCTCAAAAACATACTGAGGGCTGGTAGGCAGGGGGAAAAAAGCAAATCTGGGATACAAGCATGTTCTCCACTTTCTAACTGCAACAGTTAGCAACAGCAGTTAGACCCACATCCTTTCAAGGCACCATTTTCTACTCCTAAACCATGTCCTTCCTCAAGCTGCAAATTAGCAGTGTCTCAATCAGATTCTGTTATTTGTAAGACTATCTAACTAACTTCATGTAACTTTGGAGTAAAAACACTCAAGAATACAAATCAGTAGTATTTGCACAGCAGCTGCAAGCTCTGGAATGTAGACTTAGTAATTCAAAATCTGCAGTAACAGCAGCCCACAGAAGAATGTTTTGAAAGGTATTTATCTGTTGGTAAATATATCACACATGACTTCTGTGTGGAACTTTTTGGTCTATAACTGCAATAATTATAGAATAATTTTCAGACACACAACTTTTAATAGGCTACAGATACTCTCTTTCAGACAAGGCTTGCACTCCAGGTAAGAAAATTTTACTCTTAGAGGATAAATTCTTAATATTTAAGAATATTTAAATTCGTAATATTTAAAGCATCAGTCTTTCAAGAAAAAGGCCACAAGGTGATAGTCAACACCACAGTCAACAGCAAATCAAGTTCAAACTCTCATTTTATGGCACTCATACAAGAATTCACTGTACTGAAACCTCTGTATTAAAAACAAGTTTCCAATAATGCCTGTAAGTCTACATTAGAGTTGCCACTACTATCAAAAGGTTTGAAATTGTCTACCTAAAAAGACTTATAGAGAACAAGCAAGAGCTTAACTTACACTCCTTAATATGTCAAGTTAACTCCCAATCTGCATGCCAATAAGGTACATTCATGTCCACTTAAGTTTGTGAATTTAAAGCACATTACTCTTAACTACTTAATTGCACAAAAAGAGCATCCAAGAGCATCCCAATCCTGAAGCATATTTCTCAATGCCAAACATTCTTTTTTGGGTGTCTGGGGACATGGAGTAGGAGGACCTACAGCAAGTCAGTGACTTGCATACAGAAAGTAACTTAGACAAGTCAATAAAGAACAACTGCACAGCAGTTCAATTTGCTGCAATTTAACAAGAGATTAAAAGTGACACACATTAGGAAGCAGTGCATGCATTTTTAGAGTCAGAACACTGAATGTTCAGCAATTTGTTTCAGACAGCTGCTCTCAGTACAGTACAAGTCTACCATCATTTCATCACTGGTAAAATCTGGCAGGATAGGTTAGGCAGCAGAGGAAAGGATGTGGACATTACCAGCCTGCAGGTTAGGTGGTTAGGTGACAGGACTGAGATTTACTGCAGGAAAGCTGACCTACATATTCAGCTCTGAAAAAACCAACCAACTCCCTCATTCTTAAGGTTTGCTGTGAAGGTTTTTCTTGTCTTCTAAAAAACACTGGTGTATCTGAACAATGCAGGTTACACACAATTATGTCTTAATGAAATGACAGGAAATAAAAACCCCTCCTCCTCAAACGCGCTGGGAATGTCACCTCTGGAATGGTGACACAGAACATCATTCTGTCACTTTTCATACATCACTAAAGTTGGATTATACAATCTGTGCCTGGTAACTGCATTGCCACCACCAAAACACCAGATGCTTTGCTTCACCAGGAGTGAGAAAGTGAGAGAAAGTGAGAAAGTCTTTTGCTAGGGGTTCCCCCCTGCCTCTCTTTTAAGATTCCTGTAGTTCATGAAAATTTCATTTTTTCTTTGAGCCTCTGTGGAAAAATTGTTTCTAAGATGTTCTCTAATAGTCTGCCATTTGCCCAGCTGATTATATCCATAACAACTCCAGATGAGCACAGATAGGTACACTTTTCTTACTAAGTGGGAGGTCTCCATTTTCAACATTAATTTGATTCACAAAAGGATTTACTCAATTTACTTTCCACACAAATAGGCAACTACTTAACTTACACACTCTATTAGTTTACCTCAGAAAGAAACAGGACTACAAAACCCACACAGCTCACTAGTTCAGCACGGCAAAGCAGCAAGCTATCCATTGGTTAGAATTTGTTTGTACCACAGTCAATATTCTTTTTCCTGCAGGTTCTCATTAAGAAAGCCTAGTCATTAATTGCCTCAGACAAGGAATGCACCTCATTCCAGCAGCACTCCAGACTGCTTACAGGGTTTTTTTTGTTAAGTAAAGCTGTTAATCCCTATAGCATCTTTCTTTCACTTGCTGTCTTCCCCTTCACATACTTAGTTCCAGTTTCCACTCATTCTCCAGTCCAATAATGTATCAAAATTTTACACCTGATAGAGTATGCCAATCAGGAGCCCCACTGGCTGGACATGAGAGATTAGTTTCTAATACTGCATTTTTTTATTTTTTTTTTTCATAGAAGTCACATGCTGTCTCTGCACATACACTGCTCTTTATCTTTTGTTAAGGGGCCATCAGAAACATTCTTCACTCCATTCCTCTTCCCAAGACACTTCTACAGCATCATCATGGTTGAAATTAGCTTTGCCAAGATGACTGCAGTCCTTTAGTGGACTGCACAATGAGGAAATAAGAGTATGTGAAACCCATCAATTCTTATGGCTTAAGAAGTGAAGGATCAATTCCAAACATGGGTTTATCATCTGTCAAAGACTGGTGGGCACTGTATCAACATGCTATTTTTAACTGATAAGCAGTCATAAAAATTGTTGCGCACTCCTGCCTGCTTCTATCAATAGCCTTTAATATTAAATATATAGAATCTGAGACAACACCACTTAATGGGTATTATCAAAAGAAAACCAGAAAACAAGAACATAGAAAATGTGTTTTTAAGCAGAAAATACTGTCTCCAAACCTAAAATTCATTCTGAGCCATTAACAGATTACTTGCATTACTTACCTTCAGATTTTTGCAACTCTTCATGAGATATTTTACATCATAGATGACAGGGAAAAACAATCGCAGTATCTCAAAGAAGTCCAGCTCTTCCTCAGGTAAATTAGAGTTTGTCAGGATTTTTATTAGATAGCCAAAGTCATATCCACTGCAAATTAATAACAAAAACAATATAAGCAAATAACTTAAAGCATCTTTCTCACTTCCAACATCAACACTTTATTACGCATCACCAAGGCATTCTGCTTAAATTCAAAGCAATTAAGTCTGACTCTTACAAAAGACTAGGCTTCGGTGTAAATGGCCTCACTGCAGGTTCCAGAGGAAATATTTTAATTTAGTCTGAATGAGGTTAAGTCAAGAAACAAAAAGACCTGCTTACAGGAATTTCTCTAAATCCTGAACCAAGGTAGTGCTTCTGAGACTATCTGATAACAAAAAATTGCACCAGAAAGATTCCTGGGTGGTTCCTTTCACACAGCCTGTATAAACTGATCAATAGAGAGACCTCTACAGTTCTTGAAATCCAAAAGATTGGCGAGTTTCCAGAGCCAACACATGTTTATGTCTGGAGGCAAGTTTCAGCTTCACGAAGAAAGTTTTGTCTTTCAACTTTCTCAATTAAATTAGCACAGTTAGACAAATGGAAAATGTAATAGGTTGTATACTATTACTCTTTTTTGGAGGCAAGGACAGAGTTGAGCTGGAAAAATTGTTGTTTATACATCTGAGGCAGCAGAAGGCAGCAAGATAACTGAGAAGTACAGGTTTGGTAGAAGAAACTGACGTATTTTAGTGTGTCCATGATGGAGAAATGAGTTTGGGAAGACTTCCTTCTCAACGTCTTGGCTGAAGAAAAATGACATAGGAATGAGGTGTAGCAGTAAAAGGAGAAACCATGTACTTTTACAAAGGGTTAGGAGTGGAAACAGAGGGCTTAAAGCATAGGAAAGATGGATGTTAGGAATTAAACAGGACTGAACACCACAACAAAAATCAGTGATCATAGAATCATAGAATGGTAGGGGTTGGAAGGGACCTCCAGAGATCATCAAGTCCAACCCCCCCTGCCAACACAGGAATACCTGGGGCAGGCCACATGGGAACAGATCCAGGTAGGGCTTGAAAGTCTCTAAAGAAGGACACTCCACAACCTCTCTGGGAAGCCTGTTCCTGTGCTCTGTCACCTTCACATTGAAGCAGCTTTCCTCATGTTGAGGTGAAGCTTCTTGTGTTTCACCTTGCTACCATTACCTCTCATCCTATCACAGGGTACCACTAAAAAGAGACTGGCCCCCCTTCTGCTTGACACCCACCCTTCAGATATTTGTAAACATTAATAAGATCCCCTCTCAGTCTTTTCTCTTCCAGGCTAAACAGTCTTAGGTCTCTTAGCCTTTCCTCATAAGAGAGATGTTCCAGTCCCTTAATCATTGCTGTAGCTTTCCACTGGACTCTCTCTAGTATCTCCCTGTCCCTCTTGAACTGGGGAGACCAGAACTGAACACAATATTCCAGATGTGGTCTCACTAGTGCAGAGTAGAGGGGGAGGAGAACCTCCCTGCACTTGCTGGCCACACTCTGACTAGTTATATTTTCCCCTAGGAAGGCAGAGATTACACAACAGATTATGCATGATCTGATTGTGAATCTCATCTGTTCTGATGACTTATACTTGAAGGATTTCTCATGTACATACACACTGAACTAGATGGGGGACTGACCTGTTCTCTTCTTTGTTACTACGTCTGCATTGAACCAAAACAGTTCCTAGATTTTTACTGATGTGCCATTTTAAAAAATGCCTGTACTAACAAAGAAGATGAAAACACACTGTGGGGCTGCCTCAGCTGAAGGCTGTATCAGCTCTGCTATTTAAGGAACCTTAGGATATATCTGAGACATAATTCAAGTGAATGGGAGGCCAGTACAGATTCCAAATTTCCAGTTTAAGATTTTCTGTTCATTCTTGGTTACACAAGCATCATACTCAACATCGAGAATTTTGCAGCTTGGTAGATACTGACTGAGATCTTTAACTGTGATATAAGCAATGCAGAACACAAATCAGTTAAGAGCAATGTAGCACTGATCCTGGGGATATTTAGCACTGACAAAGACTGATGACTTCTGATGTAGGCTCAAGGCTTTCAGGTTGCATACTCAATGTAGAGGATTTTTTTAATTTTTTATTATTTTTTTAATTATTTTTTTGGTACTTTTTGTTCTTTATATAATTTTTACCTTATGAGCTTTTGGACAGAGGCTAGAAAATCTTTTAACGTGCTGGAAAAGAATGATTGATTGCTAAAAGTCCATTAATACAAAAAAATACAAAAGGTATGGACTATTGCAACTCTCCTGTGGGGGTTTCCAGTGCTCTGAACAGCAGTTTCATGTTGAATGAATCCTGCACTGCATCTGGTGCTTTGAAGCTGTGCTGGCCCCACTCCAATCTCCACAGCAGCAGCCAGGGAGCCAACTGGCCAGGGAGCAAGAGCCCAAGAAAAAGAAGGACTACAGCCAAGTCTTACAAAGTAAAAAACCTGTAGTATATTTGGCAAAACAGTAGCTTGGAAGCTTAATTTTATTAGCTTGGGAATTTATTACCTATGGAGCAGGGGGAGATGTATTGAGGAAGCCTGTATCAGCATAAAGCTCTCTATAGAAAAAGAAATGAAAAAACGGCTGTTCAGAAAGATGCAGGAAAGACTTACTCCTCTAGAGAACAGAGAGATTAACTCACTGAATTTCTGACATTGGTCATCATTGTGGCTTAAATGTAACATCCATATAAAAATTTCTACAGTGAAGAAAACAGTATTTCTGCTGCTTTTCAAAAAAAACCCCAAACAAAACAAAAACAAAACATACATGACTGAATTACTAAAAAAATAGATGCTCTCAAACACTTCCAATTTCTACTAAGAAGGAAGTACTGTAAGAAAATAAAATTCAAGATTTGTTTGCCATTTGTATTGACAAGGAACAGGCTATCATGTATCTGCTATTTTGAAGAAGAATTTTATTTATTTTCCCTTTGAAGACTGTAGCAGATTCTTTCATTCTGAGGTCCTCATGCAGGAAACGGAAATAGGATACCTGAACAGGCACAACTTTTCTTGTATTGCATGACAGCATTCAGTGAGCTATCTGTTCTTGGATCCTAAGCACGGGTTAGTTTTGGTCAGCTCAAAAAAAGTGATGTCAGTCTCATTTTCCTTAAGTTTCAGCTGTTTACACTTAGTCCCATTGTGCTCATTAAAATCATCACAAACCACATTTCACTAATCACAATGAAGTATAAAGGCATTTATTTTTTAGTCTACATTTTGGTGTAATATGCTCCAGCCATCCAAGCTTACAAAGACATAAGAACTGTAACTCCAACTCAACACTAAGATTATCTATTTCAAAAACTTGAGTGGCCAATGCTGAATGCTAACAGAAGGGTAAGAAAGTCCGCAGTGGGCAATTATGTAATTACCTGCTCATTAAAAAAGTTTCTTCTAATCCTCTAACAGGCAATTACTAGTTGGTTTATATCCCTGAGGCACACTGGCTTCCTCCTTTCCTTAAAAACCTTTCACCATTTCTAATATAATCACCTAAGGTTACTTAATGCAGCTGGCCACAATCCCTGAAGCTATACAGCAACATAAGCACTCATACATTTTTTTTCCTCTCCAAAGAACATGGACAGCTGTAGGCAACAAGACCATTGAAAAGATCAAACATGCCTATATTTCTCACCCTTGCTATCCAGAAGTAATTCAAATAGCAAATTAACAATGAATTCTCCTCAAGCACCAACAGTCTCAAAAATAAATCTGACAAAGCTTTACTTTTTTTTTTTTTTAAACCAGCTAACAGAAAAGAGCCAAGATATTAAACTTTACTTAAATCAGACAAATTAATAGTGAAATATAATACCTTGGAACTTTCCAGCTTCACAAAATCATCCGCCTTAAGAGGCATGTTTGCACAGAGCCTCCAAAGGTGGACTGAGGAGGTTGCACACAGGTGGACATTCAAAGCTTCAGTTGATCAGTCAGTTCCACAGAACATACACAAAATCAGCATTTGAGCTGTTCTGTTTTATAACTTAGACTGCCAAGAGCTCACAGCTGTCTAGACTGTGGCAAGAATCAAAAATTCCATGCTTCCTCCTCCTCTCTCATCAGTTCAAATGCATTGTAACATACACAAAAGGTTTGATGGAGTCACTTATGCAGTTGCAGTGTACAAGAATCTGTGACAGCACAAATACTGCTTTGTTCATGAATGGCAGAACTGCAGGTCTACACAGATTTGCCAACAGGTCAGGATGCCAAGGCAGCTACATCAAATGCAGAGATAAAAAGTGCACAAAGCACTATTTGAGAAGCTAAGAGCTTAGAAATAAACTACAGAAGAGTACAGAAGGGAATCAAAGTCTGGGAAATTAAACAAAACCCAAACATAACCTCACACCATGAGAAAGGAGTAATTCCCCTCTGCCCACTCCCTGAGAGACTTGTGAATTTTGAGGGTTAGTAGTAATGAAAGCATCTTAAGGAAACAGAAGCAAAAAGCACAGTCAGCAACTATTAAGCACAGTTTTTTCAGCAGTCAGAGTACAACTATCGTACAGAGCCTACATCAAATTTAACTAAGCTGTTCTGAGGTTTAAGATTCCACTGATAGAACACAATCAGCCCATGATATATTTAGAAACAGCTGTTTACTATTCTTTGTGGTGTTTTCTGTGATCCAAGCTCATTTACAGCTTCGTATAATCTTTGCTTCCTCAGAACTAACCCACTACTCGAGCATTTTGCACTGAAGATAGCATCAACATGCTCAGTCAAGCACAAAAAGCCTTTAAACACTCTGACTTCAAGCAGAGTTGTGCATAATCAGTAGTTGACAGAAACTGGCTGGAATAGCTGTCTTAAGAGGATTTCTAAAGACATTTCCAGTGAAGTCCACAACAGAAACTCATTTTAGCACATATGAAACTAGACTTTAATAAAGCCATTCCCAAAACCCTTCGTAAGATGAACTAGTAAAAATGGCATTATTGCACATAATTTCACTACACTTTGAGCAGCATATTAGTCAGGAATCACACAAAATCAATATAATTATGCTTTTAAAAGAATCCCTAGTGTAGAAATGGCTCAGGTATTCTTTTACTACGATAGCTTACACTGGGACCGTAAAAGTTGAGGTGATATTGGAAAAACATTCTGTAGCTATAGCTGCTTCTACATGGCAGTGTCTGTTGATGTACCAGTTACACACAACATGCCTCCCCTACAGAACCATCCAAGGTATTTTTACTGTATTCAAGTATAAATCACAAATTACATATCACATATCACCATCCAGCAATGTAGCACGTGACAAACAAGAATAAGGCTGTAAGGAAACTACTAGTCTCATCTAAAACATCTGCTCTACCTTTGTTGGCTTGCTTACAGCCAGCATTTAATATGTCAACATGAAGGCATTACACAGCAATAAACCTTTAAAGCCACTGCTGCTTGCAAAAAGTGCAAATTATTGCTGGCACTTAGATGACTACATAATGAGTATTTGTCCTGGTTTCAGCTGGTATAGTCATATTTTCTTCCTAGTAGCTGGTACAGCACTATGTTTTGGAATTAGTATGAGAATAATCTTGATAATGCATTCATGCTTTTATTTGTTGCTACACAGTACTTAATCCTAAATTAAGAACTTCAGTTTTCCATCCACTGCCAGCAAACAGGTGCACAAGAAGGTGGGAGGGAGCATAACCAGGGCAGCTGACCCAGACTAGCAAAAGGGATATCTCATATCATAGAACATCATGTTCAGTATGTAAACTGAGGGGCGCTGGCCAGAAGGGGCAGATCATTTCTGGGGCATCAGTCAGCAGATGGTAAACAATTGCACTGTGCATCCCTTGTCTTTTCTTGGGTTTTGTTTCTCTCTGTTATCTTCCTTTTCATTATAATAGTTATTATTTACTACTGTATTTTATTTTCATTTCAATTATTAAATTGTTCTTGAAAGGATGGGGGATAAAGGTTTTAAATTATAAAGGAGTGGATTTAGATTAGAAATAAGAAGGAAGTTCTTTACCACGAGAGTGGTGCAGCACTGGAACAGATTGCCCATGTTGGTGGTTGAGGCCCCATCCCTGGAGACATTCAAGATGAGGCTTGACAGAGCTCTGAGCAACCTGCTCTAGTTGAGGATGTCCTTGCTCTCAGCAAGGGGGTTGCACTAGATGACCTCTAGAGGTCCCTTCCAACCCAGACGTTTCTATGTTCTTATCTCAACCCACGAGCTTTACGTGGTTTTGATTCTTATGCCCATCCCACGTGGGTGGAGGGATAATTGAGCAAGTGGCTGTGTGGTGCTTAGTTGCTGGCTGGGGTTACACCACAAGACTACTGCATAAGTTTTACAGTGTTAAATCTTATTAATACCTGAAGATCTTTTATATCTTAACAGTTTCATAGAGATTTAGCACGCACATTTCTATGTCTACTTGGATGATGAGCTCCTGTGATGGAATAAATAGTAAATTATATTCATTACTGCAGCTAGAATTAAGGTTTATCAGGGCTCTCCTTCCAAGCAGAGTAAATTTCAGCTGCCCAACTTACCGGGAGATTTAAAACTTAAAAATTCTTCACTGCGAATTCTGCAGTCTTGCTTATGAAACAAACAATATTTGCTCAAGCACTGCTTAGGAATAATTTGCTTTTATCTATGCTACTTGCATGTGCGTTATTAAAAGACACAGTGCCACCTGCTGGTTTAGCAGTTCCGTGCTTTTTCTGGCTTGCAGTTTTCTAGCTACGGTGTTAAAACACCAGTACCACCCTGTACACTGTATTCTGATACAGAATGGTGCTATAGAAAGTGTTTCTGTTGTAATGCCCAAGTCTTACCAATCAAAATATGTGCTATATACACTATCAAATGTATACCGTGTAACACGACCTGTGAAATCCAAGCTCTAAAATTTAATATTCAATATTGAAAACTCAAATATTTAACATGTAGAATTTACCTATGAAAGGAAAGCCACTTGACTCCTTCACACAGTACAACTCCTGATGTCATAAGCAGTTCTGCAAAGTACTGTGTCTCAATTCCTTCTTCTTCATGCTTTTTAAACTGGATACCAGACGTTGTCAACAGTTCAATAGAATCCTGGGCATACATATCTTCCCTAAAAACAGAGGGAGAACAAGTAAATTTTCAAAATCTACAAGTGTCAGTGATAACAAACCTGGGAACATTACCTTTTCCCTATTTATTCCACAGAGTTCACTAGCATAGAGCAGGAGCAACTTGACTTAGCTTCACATTAATTACAAAACCAACCATTTTTCAAAGCTTTTGTTAAGCTTCACCAGCATTTCACCATTGCTGGCACCTCAGTTCTCCCCTTCTTCATAAAAAACTAGTTCCTGCTCCTCTTCTGGTTACCTAGAGCTGCCCTTTTGCAAATCTACAGAGGTAAACAAATGTATGGATACAAGTATTTTGCTGAGCAAGATCCATTGCTTGAACTGTGCAATGGATCTTGTCCACTGTGAAACGAACTATAACAGCTAATGTACTAACACATCACATTATAGAACCCAGAACAGTACACTCCATATCCCAGTGCTGTATTAGTTCTGTAGACATTTCCCAGGCATTTCTTGTGTCTAAACATTTAAGTAAGCTCAAATCACGTGCTTATTAACATTTCTTTCTTTCTTGCTACAACTGGAAATTGAGTACTTGCTCCTTCTAGTCAATCCTTAAAATTCAGGTAGCCTAATATTTTCTTTCTAAACAACCAACTTCAATAGTCATATTTTGGACCTAAAATTTAACAGGATGGAAAAAAATTATGCTTTGTTTGATCCCCCCTTATCCCTGTAATTATTCCTTTTACCACTAACATTTTTATAAAGTCAAAGATTGTGGGGTTTTTTTTCCCCCTGAATTTCAATCTATATCATGGTAACAAAGGCATAGAATGGTTAAGTGGAGAAAAAAAATTTCAAACATAGCTCTACTTGGAAGATGACATTAATTTTACTGTCCACAATATACTATTCTACAAAGTCTCTTTAGTGTACGGTTTTCAATTTTAGTACAAAACGAACCAAAAATAGAAGACAGCCAAGACAACCTATACAACAGACTTGACTATTAGATTCAATCATAGATTTATATTCCTTATTCTTAACAGCAAATCATCATTCTTCAGATCACAGATGCAGTCTCAAGACATGTTGCATGTTTTTATCTCCCTCCCACAGAGCTGCTCATTAGTTCTCCAGCTTTAAGGCACCAGCTTCCCAACACCTGTCCATCTCCATAACACATTAAAGACTCCATCCAAAACAAGCACGTCTATTTTATGAAATGAAGATTTAATTCTAGTTTGTTGGTCTGCACTGATCAGGTAGGTAGGTAGAGAAATATTTATGCTCTTTAAAAGCACACAATATCAAGGCCTGTCTGGAACCACAAACAAGAAAAATACCTTCTAGGAACAGCCAACAGCTGTTTTGCTTTAGGAGTGGAACACTAGGCACAGTGCCATTTCTCAAAAATAATTTTAGAAACAGACAAAAATAAGTAATTTCTCCACCCAAAGGAAAAAAATATTCATGTTACATGCAGTACTTATTTATCTTAGCTCTTTGTATAAAATCCACCCAGAGACCCAGGAAGTAATTAGCTGACTACCTGTATATTGCTTTACTAAGCTTATCTATGCAGCAGCCAGTACAAATGGATGGAAAACTCTTTTTGGTTTTCACCTGATTGACAAGCAGACCTTTGAAGTTCAGAAAATAAGTAACACTTAACACAAATTCCTCTTCCCAGATCACTGTTAGGAAGTTACTAATTCATCCTTCCTCCTTCTCCCATACTTGCAAGATTAGTATATTCTTCTATTAAGACAAGGGATAACTTCCACTGAGAATTTATATGCCCAGGTAAATTTAGAGATATCAAAATACCAAATCTGCACTTCCCTTTCTTTCAAGGGGTGCTTCAAACAAAATTTAAAAGAGCATGTCATTCCTCAGACCCAACTGATTTGTGACAAGCCACAACAATGCTTGTTTAGAAAAGCAGAAAGATCAAGAGACAGTGGCAGGCTTTTTTCTTTGTAAGAACCCAAACTACTTTGAAAACAAGTCTTTTTATCTGGAGGGGAAAAAAAAACCAAAACAAAACAAACACTTCTATATACCTCCTTTGTAGGGTGCAGTTTTTACTCCTGTGTATCAAGCTGTCCTGCAATTACCTTGTAACACAACTGCCAAAAGAACCCAAATCCTTCAATGCATATAAGTTTGAAAAAGGTTTTCATATGGCCCGACTTGAGTATCAATGAAAACACATCAGATCGACAGTGTTGACTTCAGGAAAAAATTCAAGATACTAGTAACCTTGACAAGTACCAGTTAAAGATATACTTAGAACCCCACAGAAGTGTCTCATCCCACTAAAAAAGTTAAGTTTATAATTAAAGGCTTATCACTGATAAAAATCACATTGTGAAATAAAGTTCACAGAAGTATTGCAACAGATAGTAAAAGTCAGCTTGTATTTTAATCAACAGGTAACACAAAATAATCCAGAATCTCCACAGGACTTCTGCCACAGAATCAGTAATCCCTTTCAATCTATTATAGAAGAAATTTAAAATACAGTGGCTTCTTATATTAAGTTGCTTTGAAAACACAAGAAAAGCTGCTGCAGTATTAAGGCTAACAGTACTTTAACTAAAAATATTATCTAGAACTTGTTATTAGTCTTTAAAATAACGTCACTTTGTTAACTGGACAGAGCACACTTGCTTTAGAACTTGCTGTCAATATTTGTCCTACTTCTTTTTCAGTCACTTCAGTAACTTCACATTTTTAATTACTGTGTGGGTATTTTCCATTAATAAATATGCAAAGAAACAACATGTGACTTCTATAATAGCTAGTAAAAGTTAAAATAAGTTAAGGTAGAAGCACTCTGAAATGCTGAATATGAAAATGCAGAGTTAACTCTTGCATGAAGTATAAATACCTCTTTTAAAAAACTTTTCTTGAAATTGCTTAACACTTTTGACCAATTTACCAACAGTAAGACAGACTACACAGAAATGAGGAAGGAAAGCATGTATGGCTGACAAAAGTTTTCCTCACCTGAAGTACTGATGGTATTCCACTCATACAGATAAAAAGAGTTGTTATAGCTTTTATAAACTGAAATATATCTTCAGAAATACACATTCAACAACACAGACACTTAACACTTACGTTAAATTAAATTTAAAATTAAATTGCCAAGTTGAAGTTCCTGGGGGGTATTCTCCTTGCTCATTCATAAATGTAAGTCCTAGTTGAATTATTTTTAGCAAGTCTACATTGCAGCGTAGCAACTGGTACTGATAGTCTGCATTACTTCTGAATTCTCCAATAGGCCTTGCAACTACTCCTGGAAATTCTGTATCCTGTAAAAAGAGAATTAAAACTTCAAGAAAAGACACCATAGAAGTTTACATTTTTAATAAAGCATATTTCATAAACAGTTTCATGGCTAAGGAGTACTGAGTGTAAATTCAGCTTTTGAAAAGGTCAGAATCCTAATGTTTGAAGAGCGGTAATTTAACATTAAGAATCCATTATTCTTTCAATGAAAAAGGATACTCAAGCTTATAGCTCTCATTTCCTAACATCAAATGAAGTCACCATGTTTTTCATGGTAATTTGCTAGATAAACATCAAGTATCCACTTACCATAGCTACGTAGTTATACTTTCGTATAACTTGACGAATTTTCTTCATCTCTTCATCCAAGTTACAAGCCCAAACTTCACAGATTCTTTGGCTATGGTCTACGGTAGCTGCTGGCATAGTGGGGAACTTTAGAGACCATACATCAAAAGTTACACTTGACTGAGGACTGGTTTCATAAAGATGACTTTAATGATTTATTTTTTTAACCTAAGAGCCAAAGAAAGCAAGAGTATGAAAGTGTAAGTTTTTGTTCTTATTTACCTGAAAAATGCTTAAAAACCAGGACCAGGCCGCAATCTTCAGAATTTCATAAAAATCACAACATAGCCACCAAAAACATGCGAATTTCAGCTTTGTGAGTTCAAGGTACTATTCTAAATTAAAATCTTTTGATTTCGCTAGGACTGCTAGTGCTTGCTCAAAGCCAGGTAAACCAGCAAGTCACACTCCAACAGATAGAAGAGCCACAAGCAGTATTCTAACCCCACGGGTTAGAAGAGTACATTCCTGTGGATCCGACTGCTGCGTGCAACATGAAACGAAGCGGCAAATAGCTATTAGCGTTACGCCACACTCGGGGGCACTACAGACGACAAACAGCTGCCCAGGCAGGCAGCCTCCCTCAGCAAAAGCTCTTTCAGCTCGCACAGGCCTCGTTAAAACAGCGGGCAGCGCAAGGGGACCGAGATACGGTCCGACAGCCCGAGAGTCATGGCCCGGCTGGGTTCCCCGGCTCCTCCTTAGGCGTACAAGGCCTTAGGAAGACCTCGATTTTCTGCAGAACCTATTCTGGGCGGCAGCGGGGCCGGCAGCACCCCTCAATAGGGTGCAAATAGGGAAGAGCCGCCCCAGCTCATCTCCCAGCCCCGGCCCCGCGTCGGGAGACGCTCCGCTCCCGAGCCCGCCTCGGCCAGCAGCCGGGCGGCCCAAGAAAACACCACCCGCCCGCGGCTGGCCATCACGGCTACCGGTAAGGCCCTAGGGCCTCCGTGGGGCTACGTCGGGCCCGAGAGGTACACGGCTAGATCGAGAAGAGGGAAGTATGGGATCGCTCTCGGTTCCCTGCCCACGCCTGGCTCCCCACGGCCACCGCCGCGCCCCCACCCCAACGTTCCCTCACTCACGCTCTCGGGAGGGCCGGGCCGGGCCAGGCCAGGCCGGGCCGGGCCGGGCCGCAGCGGGTCTGGCAAGGCCCCGCGGCGGCCCCCGACGCCCCAGAGCCGCCAGTCACCGCGCGAGATACAGGAAACGCTACCCCCGCCACCCCGCCGCACAAAGCCATTACATCATCGCCGCGCGCCACGCCGCGGCCTTTGCCCCCTCACCTCTGACCGGCCGGAGGGGTGAAAGGGAGCGCCAATCACTGGCCGCACCGCCCTTTCCTCGCCCCGCCTCCCTTCTCCCATCAGAGCGCCCACTACGCCCTCCTCGGCCCCGCGACGGCGACGCAGCTCGCGTGACGCCACCTGCGTGACGCCCTGAGGGCGGGGCGACGTCGGTCGTCTCCGGGGCGGGGGGGAGCGGAGCTGCCGCCGTTGTGCGCGCGTGCGAGGGAGAGAGGGAGGCTGGGCTGCAGAGCCACCGGTGCCCCCGCGCCCGCCGGGGGCTGCCGCGGGCTGCCGCGGGGAGGATGAACTGGCTCTTCCCCCTCACCAAGGGCGGCGGTTCCTCCTCGCCCGCCGCGCCACTGCCCGCCCTCACCAGCCTCCAGCAGCAGAAGCAGCGGCAGATCGAGTCCCTGCGCGGCGCCCACGCCTCGTGAGTGGCCGCGGCCGCGCGAGGGGCGGAGGGGGGCGGCCTGTGTCGCCCGACCCGGGCCTCGGCGCCGCTGGGGGGCCTGTGCGAGGCCGCACCGCGGGAGGGTGTCTTGTCTTCCCACCGCGGCTTTGCCCCGTCTCCTCCCGGTGAGGCCCGGCCACGTCCCGCCGGCCCTTGGCCGTGCGCGGCGCCGTCCGCCGGCGGGGCAGGTAAACAGGAAACTGCGCTGCTGCTGCCGCCGCCGCCGCCGTTGTAGCCCGGGCCGGCCAAACCCCGTGGTGTTGCGGGGACGAAAGGGCCCCGCTGAGCTGGGGCGGCGTGCCCGGGGTGCCGGTCCCGCGGCCCGGTGGCAGGGGCGCGGGTGCTCGGCCGCAGGACAGCGGGAAGCAGGCCCGCGGCAGGGGGAAACCGAGGGGGCGACGGGGTCGGAGGTTGCACTCGGAAACCGAAAGCAAGGTTTACTGTTAGCGCGGAGCGGGGGGGCCGTCCTCGGTGGCTCGAGGTTTGTCGGTGTGTCTTGGCCGGGTGACCGGGGGCAGATTGTGCCCAGTTAACACCGGCCACTTGACAGGCAGGTCAGCTGAATTCTTTAATGGTTTTGAAAGTCTGTCACAAAGAGGTGCAGATGGTGTGTGTTGGAATAAAGCCCTCCTTCTGGAAACTGGTTGTAGGAGCATATATCTTTAAAAACTAAGAATAAAACATACAGTATAAAGGTGCTGTGCATCACCATGGTCTTAGCAGTGTCATAGCAGCCCTACTAGCTCTAGAAACTATTTTTCTGCTGTACAGTGCTAACTTACTAGCAATTGACTGTTACTTAGTAACTTGTTTTATTTAGATGCTCACCAGAGAAAGGTGGTTTTTTTCATCTTCAACAGTCACACTTCTTAAGTAAAGTGCCTCCCTTTATCCTGAGATACACCAACTTGTCAGTATGCTCATCAGTTTTGCCTGAATTTTAGTCTTTTAAAAGTGTTTATCTTTTAAAAGGAGATACACAATTCATCATGCTTCCTAGGATTTCTGTTGAAGTGGATTGATACGTGCCTCCAAAACAATTCAGGAAAAGGGAGGAGAATGTTTTCTGTTATGTCAGACAGAGAGTAGGAGTGTAAGAGATACTGTATGTCTAAGTTTAATAATTGCAGATCACTCACTACCCTAATACTGTGAATTATCACACACGAAAAATAAGTATGACACTACTGCTAATTATTGTTTCTTGCTTAAACTTAAATCTGTTCAGAGACAATTTTGTAAATATTTTTGAAAGACAGTTCACTTCTCTAAGGAGCCATCTCTGAGGGTAGGCAGCACCTTACCTAACTAGAAGTTTTTGTTGGACTGGCCTTACTTATGCTTTTATTTCTATCCTTTTTTTCTCTACTAGAGAGATGAGCTCTCTACAAGTAAAGTTCTTAAAAAAGGTGATCAGTTTTTGTCAAACTCATCTTGCTGAACTGCTTTAGTACCAGTTTGAGCAGGCACTGGTTCAAGCATACACAAAAATGGAACAGACCCTGCAGCCAGGAATGCTGATGAAGAATAGGGAGATGGTTGCTGCTCAAATGTTAGGAAAACTAGCCTACTATATCTCTCTTAATATAGGTGTCAAAACCCCCAAAACTAAGCAAACCAAGGGGTAACTTCTGAAAAAGTTTACACTTTTTATAAGAGGTACTTATTACGGATAACTCTGAGTAACAGTGCCTCAAGTTCCGTGCTTTTAAAAAGGTTTGTGTACTTGTGCACGTTTTCAAAAGTGCAAAGGTGTTTTTGGATGGAACTCATATGCTTGCTTATGGACTCATAACACCACAGATCTATAGATTAGGAATACGCATTAAGCATTGCAACAGTGTTGTTTCCTAAGCAATGATTAAGTAAATATCATTCTAGTGTTTGTTTTGTCTGATAAGTATATTTTGCCATTCATTTATATGTATCCCAGCTGCCCCTCACTGAAATGCTCAAAATAAAATTTTTGGCACAGTGTAGTTACCTAAGCTAGGTAGATTTGGTTTGTGTTGTCTTAGGTCATAAAAGCTCAGGTACGAAGTAGCTAGTCTTCCTTTGCAGCATCCCTCACAAGTTAGGACCTTGAAGTCAAGCTTTGTGATAACAAAGCCCAATTAGTTTTCTTATACTTGCTGTTGTTGTAGCCAAAGTTAATAATGTGTCATTTTTCCACTCCTACTTGGCAAAGGGACAACTAAGTTCGCTGGTTCAAGGTTTTGCTTAAAGCTTGCTAGCAGTTTGAACAGCTCAGCGAGAACTGAGGATTTTTCATTTCTCTCTCCCTGTTCTGCTCTTCTTCCTCAGTTCCTATAGGTTGTGCCTTTGAATGGAACATAATTATATACCCTTCTCAAAAGGATTTTGTAACAGGCTATTAAAATTTGTGTCAGATGATTACAGAGCAGGAACTTGTGAGAGAGATTTCAGGGAGAATCCTTCAGTTAAGAATGAGGAGGTGGTGATTTCAGTGTGCATTGTATCTCAGGAGTTCTAAACGCTGCTTTGAATTCTCCTCTGCTGAAGATACTTGATAGTTTCTTCAAGGGGTACATGATTTCATAGGGAAAGGGCAGATACTTAATTATCTGTGAGCAGAATAAGGTCGGGCTGAGGAAAGCAAGGTGCATATCAAGGTCTGTGTTGTTTTTCTCCGTTTATCCTAAAAGCTCTGAAAATTAGAGTTTTAAATTATATGTGCAAATAACACTTCAGAGGCAAAACACTCCTAGCACTACACTTAAAACACATTTGCGGGTAATGTGTTTTGGATTTTTTGAGAAAGCAATTGTATGGAGTGTACCTGGCAGTGGATGGAGGGACATTTCTGAAGTTGGGTGCAAAGAGGAACACCCAGCTGTTGTTACTCCCATTGGAGCAGTGATCCCTCTCTATAGGGAATCTTTAGAGAGGTGAGGGAAGAAGGTGCAGGCCGGAAAAATAGATGGAAGAGGAATCAGCCTGCTTTTGAAGTGGTTTGGGTTTGGTTTGGGTTTTTTTCTTTTTTTTGAGGCATTACAAGATGAAGGTAGTTTTCTGCCCTCCTTTCTCTCCTGGTTCCAGCTTAGGTATGTTCCTAATGTCTAGAAATTGTACTTCTGAGCTAAGTCTTCTACTTCTCTGCATACTTTGGGGACACCATCTTTCAAAACAGTCTTGCTGTGCATACAAATTATAGCATGCTTTGAGTATTTAAATCATCTTCCTATTAATGCAGCTGATTTAAATATTTTTCTCAGTAACTTACTTGTTACAGGAGAAGGAAATTTAGATTTGATTTTACAAGATTTCATAAGGTACTTGTTTCTCCACTCAGTGCTTTCAGGGGTCTCTGTGTCTTGCGTGTCACTGGATTAGAGCTTTACATTCTTTCAAGTAGCTCTTCTCCAGGTAATTCTTGAAAATATCTGTGCAAATGCACAGAACCTGGCGCATGTGTAAAGAAGTACTGTTAAATAGTTAACTACTCTCTTAAGGAAGAAGGCCTAGTGTAATGTATGTTCTAAATATTGATCTGTAGGTAGTGTTGCAGGCAGTGCTTAATTGTGAACCGAGTGTAAGGCCTTGGCAAAGTAAATGTTTTATCAAACAAAATTCAACATATATAAAAATATATAAAACTACTGATGTGATGTCTTAAATCAAACCAGTAAGCAGAAAATAATATATTGAGATTGTTGTCAGATAAATGAGTAGCACGATTTTTCCTACTGTATTTCCATTGCTTATGATCATGTATGAGGTTAAAAAGTTGAATCTACCTTTTTTTTTGCATTCATCTTATTATTCAATGTAGCATTCTGAAGCATATTCACTGATTCCAGCATTTTCAATTTTATTCTTAAATGCAAGTCTTTTCAAAACTAAACACAAAGGTCTGAGGTTGTGCCTTTTTTTTTACTTGAGGCTGTTAATTTGACCTTGAATTAGATGCTAATAATTTCTTCTTTGACAGCATTGCAGAAATTCAGAAAGATGTGGAGTATCGACTGCCATTCACTGTAAACAACTTGACAATTAATATTAACATGTAAGTAGAGTGAGATATCTCCATGCACATCTTGAGAAAAAATGATAGACCATAAATGGCTCTCCTCCCATAACTAACTTCAGGAGCTATAACCTGGATTTGCATTAGTAGTTGTAGCGATGTGACTGAAATGAGTTCTGTACAAGATACAGATGCTCAGCTGAAAGCAAAATGGTATTTTGGTGTGCTTCAGCTCCTAAGTATGTATATGTTTTTAGCTGAAAAATGAGAAAATGCTTGAGGGTTTCTCTTTACTTTGAATCCCTTACAGCTGAAAAGAAACATAATTAGTAATTTACTAACGTGCTGTTAACTCTGCCCCCCTGAAGCTCCTGGATCATAACTGAAGTGATTTATATAACATTTCCTGTGAACTTACTTTGGGGGGTGCCTTTGCTCTGGCAAATATTGATGTCATTCTATTCACAAGGTTTTTTTTATTACTTTAGCCTGATAACTTGTGTAATATTCTTGCAGGTTGCACTACATTGTCGTTGTGGTAATAATACTTGTGTTAGAAAATATTCTCATTACGCTACATCTTTTTCTTTGTCCATGGACATAATTGCTTTGTTTTTACACTACAGTTTTGCTTGGTAAATGCTCACTGCAGTTCCATGAAAGCCTGGTATTCTAATCTGTCTGACTTCTTATTTTGTAACTGAATAATCCTGTCATGTGCTTCATTCACTCTGTATTTCTCCATAACTCTTCTTGTAAAAGTAAGTTTATGTAGTTAATAGTATTTTTCTTTGCATAGGAAGCCTTCTTACTCAAACTTCAATGTGGGATGTAGCTGTAGTAATGATAATTTTTTCTATCTGCAGCTTGCTTCCACCTCAGTTTCCTCAGGAAAAGCCAGTCATCAGTGTTTTCCCACCTGTGAGACATCATTTAGTGGACAAGCAGGGAGTATATGTGACCAGTCCATTAATAAGTAATGTATGTATAATTTGTAGCTTCAAATATGTCTACTGTTAATAGCAATTTTACTACATCACATTAGATATTTTTAATACTTCTGGTAAAAAAATTAGTCTCTCAAAGTGTATTTTGAGGGGTCGGAAAACAAAAATTCAGGAGAAGAGGCCAGTCTCTTCAGTGATGCCCTGTGATAGGATGAGAGGTAATGGTCACAAACTGGAACACAGGAAGTTCCACCTCAATGTGAGGAAAAACTTCTTTCCTGCAAGGGTGACAGAGCCCTGGAACAGATTGTCCAAAGAGGTTGTAGAGTCTCCTTCTCTAGAGACTTTGAAAACCTGCCTGGATATGTTCCTGTGTGGCCTGCCCTAGGTGATTCTGATGTGGTGGGGGGTTGGACTCCATGATCAGAGGTCCCTTCCAACCTCTACCATTCTATTCTATGATTCTAATCCTATTAGAAACATGACAAGGTTTTAGCTTTACTAATCAGGATTTGAATCTGCAGGGGAAGTTTTTTTTTCTTTGCCAATAAGGAAGTGTTAGTTTGTGAAGGGTGGAGGGAGGTTATGCCTTTTTGACAATGCAATTAATGCTTTTTGTCTCGCATCTTGATGGGTTGGTTTGTTCGTTTCCTTTTCTTCGTTTTCCCAGATATCATGTGGTAACTAAGGTAGTGTATTTTGATTGTTCATCAGAAATGTTTTACTTAATTGATTCTCTGTTGATAATGGAATATACACAAGATTTTTAGTTTCTGTTCAGTTCTGTGTTGCTTTATCACTTTATTTGGAACTTGTGTATACACAGTTTGCATTAGCTGATAATGTCTCTGAAATAGCTTCCAGCACTGCTCTGTGGGTATAACAAATAGTCAAGCACATTTTGGAACTGTTGGATTTTTACTTTTGCATTGGGTTTTGTTTTGTTTTGTTTTTTACCAGTTTACAATGCACTCAGATCTTGGAAAAATTATTCAAAGTTTGCTGGATGAGTTTTGGAAGAATCCTCCAGTTCTGGCTCCTAGCTCAACGTCATTTCCATAGTATGTATCAATAAACATTATGAATGGAACTATATGTAATAACTTACTTGGTTTCATCTCTTTTTCAAAAATGTGTTAGGAAGGCAGGAACAGGAGTAATGTGGATGTATGGGGACACAGAAGTTCCCTGCCTTTGTACAATTTAATGTGCATGCTTGATGGCACAATTGTTTTGAGACGAGACACTAGATTTTGTGTGGAGTTACTGTGTCAACATGCTGAAGTAACTTTGTGTTTCTGTTTTCTTGAAAAAGACAAAATGTTTTCATTATCAGATGGAATCTTGAATTTGCTGTAGAACATCATGTGAGCAGTTGTGTTTCTTCATATTCTACCTATAATCTCTCAGGCTTAGAGGCAGTGCAAAACAAAAATTGTGCAATTTAAATAATTGTATTAAATGTGCAAAAGTGGTCTGAGACATTGCAACTTTATCTGTGGTTCTCGTGACTGACAGTAATACTGGGTTTACATGCAGCTGCAGTTGTGAATTTAAAAAAGGCATTCCTGCTATTTAGAAATAATTGTGTGTGTTGCCCAAGCTGTTAAATGCCATGCCATAAATAAGAACTAGTGCATGGCACAGATGCATTTCTCAGGACTTCTAGATAGAAACAATTTAAATATATGCTCTCAGATTTTTGAGAAGAATGTGAGAGTGTATTTGGCCGCTCTACAAGAAAATAGTTTAATGGATTTCTATATTATATTGCAGTATAAGGCATAAAGTAGATTTACTATGTTGGAAGTAACTGAGAACAAGAAGTGCAAAATTTGTCGTTTAAAATCTCAATCTTTTGTCTTGTATATGGCCTAGTAATTATAATTAAAATGATGAAGAAATGTGCTGTAAGCAGCTGGTTGCTTATGGTTGTGTTTGTTTTTAGCCTTTTCAACAAACCAGCTGGAATGCCTCCTTATGCTCCTCAGGGGTTTCCATTTCTTCCTCCTTACCCACCTCAAGAAACAAATAGAACAATGGCAGCTGGGCCGGTTGCTGAATCAGTTTCTGCAAGCTACGCTACAGACAAGCCTGCTGCTCCCTCTTATGGCTTCATTGCTGATCTGCCACTGCCTGTTCCGACAGCAGAAGCAGTGCTTCAGGTCTGTGTGCTGAGTTTTGCTGCTTACGCTATCAGACACCTAGCATGAGTTCATTCAAGGGCACGCAGGGCATTGCCACAGAACTCAAGGGAACAGTCTGAGTGACTACATTTCATTATTTTGCTGGTGCTAGGAAAATGGAACTGTCATTCTGCCTTTGATGAAAAGTTTTTTAGAACAAACTTGAAGTCTGTGCAAGAAGTTTGAGTTTCAGTGAAACTAGTGTTATGCTAGATACCTTTGAATTTGTGTGGAGCTGCACTCCCTCATTGTGTAGCTGTGACTATTTCTCTAGACATAGAAAATGAGATCCATTTCTCTATACAGGATTTTCTGCCCAGAACCTACCAGGTGAGAATGATGTGCAGTCTCAAACCTTTGTGTGTAGAACAATTATTGCTTATTTTCATGCTTAAAATAGCTTCTCTTCATGGATTTTTTTCTTTATCTGTGTATTCACAAACTCCCACTAACTGATGCACTCTTACTCTGGAAAGATTTTATTGATTGTCCTCCAAAAACTTCCTGTCTGTTTAATTTTTCGTCAAATTTTGTCTTTAGAAGCAAAAGCTTTCTTAACCTTGGAAGACACTTTTCTGGCTTTTTAAAATTAAGAATTTCTATATTCTATGAAGGTAGACTTTTTTTTTCTTGTCTAAAAAACATCTTTTCTTAAGGGACTCTAGCTTTAAAAAACACATGAAATAGGTCAAAATTTCAATCTCTTTCTCTGTTCTGCCTTCCATGAGTTATACTCCTGCTGTGTGTTTCTTGTCTCTTCCAGCTGTTCTCAAATGGAGGACATAGCAAGGCAGAATTGTTTTCCTCCAAAATTGGATCATCTTTTACAACATGCCATCCCAAACATCCCCAGTATATTTTTGCCATGGCTGAGTCTAGATACATTCTGTTAGGAGACTAGTGTCACTGCTTCTCACTGGTTTTCCTACTTGTCTGGTTGCTTTAGATTAACCAGGTTAAATAACAGGAAATTCCTCTTCAAAAATCTGTTAAGCATTTCTAAATTTCCATTTAGGTTGGCCAGAATGGATTTACTTACAAGATGCCTGATCTTCCTGATACATTTCCAGAACTTGCAGAATTAAGGTAATATTTCAGAAGGTAGCAAAAGACAATTACTGCTGGTCTGTATCTTGATTTTTGTCAGAAGTCTGTATACATCACAGAAACATTTTTGTAGAATTACAAGCAGGAGAACTACCACTTACCAAAATTGTAGAGTCAGAAAGTAAGCCAGCCTTGTATTCAAATGTGCTGCTTGTTTAGGGTTTTCTCAGCAAGAACAATACGTTAGGATTCAACACCAGGAAAAAGAAATGTTTTTTTTTTTTTTCTTTCCTAACTGTCAGTGTTCTGCTGTCTTCTGGGGCCTTGCTAGGGACATAATTTCCACTAATACAATAAGAGTAACTTTTGAAAAGAGGAAAGGGAAATGCTCTTGAGACTGGTTCACAAATTACATGCTCTTAAATTTGAAAGGATGGTAGCACAGGTTAAACAATGGACTAATTTGTGAGCATTTCAGCATGTGCAGGTGGATTGGGTTAGGTAAATCCAGATGATAAATGTTATGGCTGTACCAGTGCAAATCACTTCCACATCGAAGTACTTCATACACATATTACGCAAATATTTTCATCAAAAGCATATCTTGTCACAATTTAAAAAAATAAATATTTGTTATTCTTCCGAGCAGTTTGCTCAGACCTAATGAGACAGCCTCCTACATCAGTTATCTGGGATTGAAAGATTACAAATTAGCTATTAATACCAAAAGGGGTTTAGGAGATTTGGTTTTCTCATCTCACATCTTCATAGTGGTGTCATAGTTTAGTGATTGAAAATTCTATCCTTTCAAAAAGGAAAAGGCCTTTGGCAGGAAGGACTTTTGGGATGTGGTGGGGTTTTTTTTGTTGGTGTTTCCATTGACACTTTCCCAAGAGCCTGTTTAATTTAGCTATATCATCTGTTCCATCAGCATCCTTATTATGTAGCAGAAAGTTGCGGGTTTTGGGAAGAAGTGTCATTTGTTTGTTTAAACAAAACATTCTGATTAAGTTTGGTCCTTCCAAGAAGTTTGGATTCAAATTCCCTGATTCTTTTGGTAGTAGTTGAGTTAAATCACAAGTGGTATTGCAGCTATTCTAAGTAGCTCTACTCTGTGTAGGTGACAAGGCTTTGGTAGCTGGGGGGCTGAACAGGTGGCCTTTGTGAGAAGGGACCAGGGGCTGCCCCCAGGCCAGGCACAGCTAGCTTGGCAGCACAGCCACTGCCCGACAGGTGAGTTGATCAGTGAAGTGTGTGGTGCCACTATGAAAATACATTTTTAAAAGAGCAAATGCTGCAGAGTCAGTGAGGACTGAAGGGAGGGGTAGAAATGTGCAAGAATCCTGTGAGTACCAAGGTTTGAGAAGAAGGGGAAGGAGGTGCTTCAAGTGCCAGAGCAGATATTCATTTGCAGCCCATGGAAGTTTTGGAAAAGACCACAGTAGAGCAGATACTTCCCTGTAGCCCATGGAGCAGATATCCAAACTAGTCCATGGATGACTCCACATTGGAGGAGGTGGATATGACCTGAAGAAAACTGCAGCCATGGAGAGCCTGCACTGGAGCAGGCTTTACTGCCAGGAACTGCAGTCTGTTGGGAGGGACCCATGCTGGAGCAGGAGAAATGTGTGAGGAGAAAGGAGCAGCAGAAACAAGTCTGTTGCAGACTGACTGCAGCACCTGCAGTTCATCCCCACTTTGCCACACTGCTTGGGGCAGTGGGAAGTAGAGTTGTTGGGAATGAAGGAGTGAAGGTGAGCCTCAGGAAAAGGGATGAGGTGCTGTAGTAGGTGAGCCCACTATCCAGGAGAAAGGGGAAAAATAAATTGTGGTCAGGTGTCATTTATCTGTACTCAAAAAAAAAAAAGAGTCAAACTTTTGACTTTAGGCAAAAATTAGTAATGCTTGCTGTGAGTTTGTATCTTGATTTCTTTCTGTTTGAATATAGTATATCACAGCTGACCAGTATGAATGAGCAAGAAGAAGTGTTGCTGGAACAGTTTGTGACTCTACCACAACTGAAGCAAGTCATTACTGATAGAGATGAGTTAGTGAAAAGCATTGAAGAGCTGGCAAGTAAGATGTCAAATCATTAGCATTTGTGGTTGTGTTCTTAAAAATGAGTCCTTTAAAAAAAGTGGTAATAGTGACTTTATTTTACAGAAAAAAACTTGTTACTGGAGCCTAGTCTTGAGACAAAAAGACAGATGGTGCTGGATAAAGTAAGTGAATAATAAAATGTTTTCAGCAGTATTAGTTGTAATATTCTGCTTATTTCAGGGTGAAAACATTCTTTTTCTTTCTTCCAGTATGAGCAACTCACACAGATGAAAGCAGCCTTTGAAAAAAAGATGCAAAGACAGCATGAACTTAGTGAGGTATAATCTCTATAACATTCTTTAAGAGCACTTGAATAAAACTGAAGTTTTGATGTGTATCTTTATCCATAAAGAATGTTCCTCTGGTTAAGCTCTAACTTTATATGAAATAGATTCACATGAAGTAAAAATGAATAAAATGGGAGGAAGTACCAAACAGTTTGAAAGCAAAACAATGTTACGATTGCACTACTGGTTTTTTAGGTTGTCATTTTTTTTAACAGTACAATAGAAGCAAAGTTGGAAGAAGGGATTGTGATGAGCATTCAGAGCTGTTCTAAGTACAGTCCTGGGTTAAACCACTTTTAAGAACACAATGATTTATAAAGGCTTGTTTAATTAATGGTACACATTTAATATAATGATCTTGTAAAACTGTACCAGATGAAAAATTATTACAACCATTGCCTTAGAAAGTGGAATTCTGTGAGTCACAGAGTATGCTTACTTTACTATGCTTACATGTTACATGTGCTGTAAAACTTAGCACGTTCTGAAGCACAAATAAGGTAAAGTCTTAACTTCAGAAACCTATTTGAGGAAGGGGAATAATGTATCAGTAGGTTTACCAGGATATATGCTTTAGAAGATGTAACTTCTCATAAATCAGTTTCTGCACTGAAATCTTCAAGATTTTCAAGACTTGTCACCCGGGCACAAAATGGTGTACATAGGACCTGAATTTCAAAATGCCCAAAAAGTAACAGAATAGGAATTAACAAACGAAAGGTCATGTGACAGCAAGCTGTATAATTTTGTAGGTGATATATATGAATGAAATGTTTCCTCACTTGAAAATCAGAATCGTCTGACACCTGATGCCCCCATTTTGTGGGATGTAAGTTGGCTTTAAAGTGGGCAGAGGTAGCTGGCATTGAGAAACTTGTATTTCTTTAAGAAAACACTTAAGAACAGGACATAATGGCTCACTGCTGTATTACCTTTTTTCTAAGTTAGATTTGCTGATTCAATTTAATGATGGTTAGGAGACTGAGGGAGTTGAAGCTAGAGTTTTATGCTGTGTCTTACACATATACTGTATCTTCATGTGTTGATGTTCACTGTGTACCACCTGGTATCTGAATATTACCTGTCCCTCAAATTTTGAAACTAGTCTTTTTGCATGTACCATGGGTGAATTTTAGTCATATTTTATTAGAGCAAACGCTTTCAGTTTTGCACAAAATTAATTTGACAGGAAATAGTTGATTACATTACAGTTTTACAGTATGTAAGTAAAATATTTTTCATGGGGTAGATGAAGGGTAGTCCAAGCATCTAAAAACCTCTAACTACATTAATTTTGCTGTTCTCGCTCTGTACAGACTCATAATGATGATGTGAATCATATTCTGATTAACTGCCCAAATTAGAGGAAAAATAATGAAATACATGCAAAAAACAGAAATAAGGTTTGAGGTTTATAGGAACAGAAGAATTGAGTATAGTGGTTTAGATTAGCAGTGCCTGTACTTCTTGAGTAGGTGCTTTTTCCATTCCGCAGTCATTTCAAGGATATTTGAGAGCTGAACAGTAAGAGCCTTTTTACCTTTTTATGGTTTTCAGGTTCACTGCTGAGTTTCAAAAGTAGACCCTATTTATTGAAGACACTAGAGATGCTAGTTCTACTCAGAAATCATGCACACAAGAACCTCTCAGATTTCCAAGTTGGATGCTTTCTACAGTGTAGAGTAGAAGCTGAAAAGCTTTATATGCTTGTGAGAATAATTGTGCATCAGGACCTAAAATAGCAATGCTTTTCTTGCATTGAATCCTTTCTGGTTTAACAAGCTGGTTTTGGAGATGAAGTTTCATTTGGTCACTCAAGCTGTTACGTAATAATAATGCTCTATTCACATATTCCATATTTATATAGTCTTTTATTTTTCTTCTTGGAAATGTAGGTTTTGATGGCCAGCTTAATATTACAGAGGAGTTTTTGTTTTCTCAGAGTTGCAGTCCAAGTGCTTTGCAAGCCAGACTTAAAGTAGCTGCTCATGAAGCTGAAGAGGAATCTGACACAATTGCAGAAGACTTCTTGGAAGGCAAAACAGAAATAGATGACTTTCTTAGTAGTTTCATGGAAAAGAGAACAGTATGTAATACACAAATCATTGTAATCTGAGAAATATACAGCACACAGTGAATAAATTTAAGACTTTGAGTCTGAGCAGTCCTGTGATACAGAACACTGCTTTACTAAGCTCCAATAGAAGAAAAATACATCCCCAAGTAGCTTCAGTCTATTTAGTATATAATCTGCATTCTGAAGGCACGTACTTTTAAGGCAGGAGTGCAAAGATCTCCTGCATTAGACCCTAGTCACCCGTTTTTGCAGGTATTTTTGTGCCACTTTCTTATATATCCTGTAGAGATGTAGGGAAAATAGCCACATGGACAATTTTAAATTTGGAAAGTCAACATAGAATAGCGTATTATATTAAACAACTTTAATGTTTAATTTATTAAACTCTTTATTCGTTCTGTTGATGGGTATCACCAAAGTAGTAATTGAGATTCAGAAACCACCATTCTTGCTCATGCTGTGGCAAGAGCAACTGTACCTTTCTTTAAAGGTGCCTAACAAATGCATTTCATGACATAGGAAGCCATTCTTTTTCTCTTCTGAGTAGTTGTGGATGGAGTAATGTTATCAATGTAGGCAGTTGTTCAGATTGAAGCTTGGAAGTGAGATGGTTCACAGGGCTTTCCTTTTTTTTTTTTTCTTTTAAAAGAGCCTGAAAAGTAACTAAATCATTAAAAAAAAAACCTGTAATATGCAATATAAAAAAGATACTCTCTGAATTCACTCTTCCAATGTCTTGTTTTGTAGCTTTGCCACTGTAGAAGAGCCAAAGAGGAAAAACTTCAACAGGCAATAGCAATGCACAGCCAATTTCATGCTCCACTATAGGTAAACTGCTGTTCTAATATTTGTGGTGAACCGTTTGGTTTTCTTGTGGTTTATTTTTTACCATTTACACTTAGCAATTGCTAACTGCAAATGAATTTGTTTCAGTGCTTAATGTTTTAATAATGCTTTCTGTGGAAATCAAGTATGTACTGCATCTGTTGTTAGTTGTATTTAAAACAACTTCTGGAGGAGTTAAAATATCTAATTATGGAAATTTGTCTTTACAGACTTCTGCAAACTACATCTGCCAAGAGAACGAGTGAAAAACCCAATAAAGCACACTTTTTATTAACTATTACTTGCAAATAAGCATTTCATCTTATATGGTTGTATTTATAGAAGAGATTGTATACAGAGTTGGGATGGATTTTGTATAAATTAGAATGTCTCTTTATATTCTCATTGTACTCAAGAATCCTTCTATTGCAATCTTTGCACTAATTTCTTGTATTTATTGTTGATAGTTCTTAATATATTTAAGTTCCTGCTGCTATACTCTCATTCTTCAGAGATTAAATATCTTAACATGTAATTTTGACTAGCTTTTTACATTTTTATAAAAACATAATTCATATCTTTTGTATTTTGAACTTTAACAGTAGATTTGGCTTGATCCGTGAAAGAGTTTGAGCTAAGTGGTGGTAGGACTTTTGAAACTGAAGATCATCATTTGAGATTGTCAGTGGATTCACAAGCAGTCTTTCTTTAAGCCAGAATGTTCTAAGAACAAGTTTTTTACTTTTAAGTTAGAATACAAAACTAAGTATAGCCTGTATTGTGTTTTGGATAAGTAGATTTGGATTAAGCAAAGGATGTGTTGGAACAAATTATATTGGAATCAAAATAGAGCGATTGATCTCCGCATAGATTTGGTATGTTGCTCAGTAGCACTGATACACTTGATTTCAGGAATGGCTTGGTACCTGCCACTGTAATTAAACACAATTTTCATCTAACAATTTAATTTTCATATTTGTTTTTACTTAAAGGAAAAATAATTGGGTTACCTCACAGTTTCTGTTTTATGCAATATTAATACGTTCATCATGTGTGGAACTTGAATGCTACAAAAACTAGTTCCGAAGTTCTTTGTGAAATAGCAGTGGGGTTTTTTCCTTATTTTAAGGAACAATTAAACTAATTTGGCTGGAGTAGCATAGTTATGTTATGTTAAGGCAAGTGGTAGAATTTGAAAGCAAGACTTAATTCTGCCCTTTAGTTACTGGATCTCATCTCTGGTGAGCTGGCCTCTATTTTAGGATGGGGATATCTCTGGTGAGAATGGATAGGACTAAGTGCAGTATTCTACAGGAGAAAAATACAACTCCTAAATACATGCATATATGTTCTCCTTTGCTATTGCAAAAAGACACATTTGTTTTCTTAGCCTTGTCAGTGCATTGGGTTTTCATGTAGACAGTCAAATTCCAGAAGAGCAAGGAATTGTACAGTGCTGACAGATAAATAAGATAAAGCACTGATGAAGTAATATATCAGGAATCCTGCTTCTTTCTTGTCAGAAAGCAGTCTGGAGATAAACCTCTTAACCAAGACACTACCTCTATGTTACCTAGATAGGGTCACAGGACATCACAGATCCAAGTCTCAAACTAAAGCATGTCAGTCCAAGTGAGTCCTTCTCTGTATCACTAATCTTCAGTCAATCCTAAACTCAGTTCTCTTCCAGCAAGATGTGATAAAGGTGGTACTTCTGAATTGGAGAAAAGTGAGTAAATTTGGAGTTATAAAAATTACCTAAGTGCAAGAAGTCTGTTCAAAGGCTATTTAATCTTCAGATGGGGTTTAGTCTCAGCGCTGTCACACTTTACAGTACTGGGGTTGTCTTAAGCTACTACCTTTCAGGGTGAATGAACTGTTCATTGATACTTGATGGGATTTTTCTTTGTAAAGTTGGTCCAAATTCTGGTATTAGATGTCCCAAGAAAATAGAACTATGGTCCAAATCAAAGAAGATACTTAGGTGCCTAAAAAAGTAAGCAGGTTCAAAGTGCCATGGTTAAGCAATACTCTTAAGGGTATCTTCTACCAAAACACATTTCTACTGACTGAATAATGCTGCTTTTATATTGACGTAGCACTTCTGCTAATGTGCTATTTCCAGGTTGTTTTAGACTTGGGTCTCTGAATAGTGTGATTTTGGCAGCTCTGGAGAAAAGTTAAAGTCACTGCTGTTACCTTCTTGCAAACTCCTGCCTATTTTTGTGCTTATTGTACAAGATATTTTGGCTCTTTTTCTTGAGTATTTAGCTAACAGTCTTAAAGACTAAACATAAAATACTCTACAGGACTAGTTTTTTGGTTTTTGTTTCTTCCTCATGAGTAGTGAAAGGAACAGATGACCTAATATTTGGTGCTCTTCCTGAGTTGGGCTAGTATC
>JANIJG010020438.1:81551-97806 GCA_024611175.1 Megaceryle torquata
TTTTGTTTCTTCCTCATGAGTAGTGAAAGGAACAGATGACCTAATATTTGGTGCTCTTCCTGAGTTGGGCTAGTATCTTCTTTATAATGGCATGGAATGACAGGCTTCTGTCCTCATCTGCCTCTTCCTGTTGATTATTAGGTGGTGTATTAAGGTGCTCTACTGTGACTGAACTCTAGCCAGGTCACCTTCAGGGGGGTTTGCTTCCCTAATTAGTACAAGTCCTCAACACTTCAGTTTTTCCTCTTACATTCCTTTTGTGAGCTAATTTACAATTTAGAACTGGAGTAGAGTCCATCTGATGGTAGTGGAAGAGAGTCTAGAAGAAAATGTCACTGTTCAGTGCAAGTTCTTAGTAGTGTTCAGGATTATGAAAGTTTAAGGTCTTGTCTTTTCTCCCTTTCTATTCTCTCTCTCATACCATTGTCCCTACTAGGATTTTTTTTCTCCAATTATTTAGCCCCTTCTGTAGTCATAAACCCATCCCCTAGAAAAGAAGCACTGAAGCCTATGTATTCAACAATGGTGATCTGAGTTAGCTAGAGATACCCTGTTACAGTCAGGAATGACCAGCCTGTTTCTGGCCTTTACGGGACAGTTCTGTCCTTTGAAGTCTCCATGGTGCTTACTTGTCCCTGCACTATAGGGTGTAAAGGTGACCAGCCAGCCTGAACCTCTAGCTTATGCACAGAAGCAGCCCATTGCTTCAGCTGTGATGTTTGTGATAGACTTGAGGAATCCAGATGCAGATTAGGGCAGCATCCACATAAAAGCATCAAGTTAGCTGGTCAACAGTGGCAAAATTCTTATCTTCATAGCAAAGGCTACCTCCTTGTTGTTGTTGGGTCTTAGTTGTTGCTAGTTTATGTCATCAAACATTTTTCATGCTATATAGACTGGTGCTCTGGCTTGGCCCTGTCTTCAAAGAATGTGTCGTTCTGCCTTACACTAATTTTATAGAGCTTTCCTTCCCTACTTCTCTCCCTTTACTTTTTTCTTTTCTTCTTAATTTTACTGATATCCTTTGGTCTGAGTTGTGCCCTCCCAACTTTTAATTTCTCAGCTTTTCAGTATCCATTATGCATAGAGCCACCAATAAAAGCAGCAAGCAGATCTGCTTTCTTTCTGTTTGTTAGATGGTGATCTTTTGTAGAGAAAACTTTGACCTTACTGCTTTCCATGTCTTTTAGATGCACATTTTGATACTAAAGAACAGCCTGAACTTACTGAGGCTAAAATTACACCACAGCAATCTACAGTGCTCTTCTAATCCCTTCTTTCCAGCAGTTTACTTATGTTCTTATGTGTCCTATTTTCATTTACAGTGGGTTTACACAAATCTGCAAGTATTTGCAGCAGAGGGGAGATCCCCACAAGGCTGCAAGACATCAATGTAGTTCATAGTGTGGTTTTCTCATCGTTCTTGATTCGCATTCCCTGAAAAAAAGAAATACAGGGTGTAACACGCTCCCATATAATTAACTCAATTGACAGGAGTCTCGGTTTCTTAGTTATCGGTTGTAGATTCCTCCACAGCTTGAGCTATTGGATTCAAGTATCAAAATAGGGAAGACACAAAACTCCCTTGACCCTAGTGACAAAGTGACTTGCATAAATGAAGAACTATATTACAAGAACTGGGAAAGCAAAACTTTGTTTCATTCACTGGTGTGAAGTAACGTACCACTAAATGACCTAAGTGTTTATTTGAAAGAGTTTCTCATCAGGCCAATACTGCCAGAAATACATACATTACAATGAAAACAGTAGTAGCTAATGCAAAATTCCAAGGACTGAGACACATCAGAACGCTGCTAAGTAAAAGCTTAATATAAACTGCTAATATGTTAATATTTTAGTTTTAAAGCCAGTTACAAGCTGTTGCATAAGTGACATGAAGACAGTGGTTGAATTTGCATATACTGCTGTTCTGCATTTATTTCTAGACATGTCTAATGGGACACAATACCATCATACACTATTTTACATTTTAAAGATGTTCAGTAATGCCCATTTTCAAATTTAATTTTTAGGCAGAATATTTGTGTTTTGTTTTCATTGCTGATCAAAATCTCCTTTAATAACAAATTTTACAGGCTATGTTCAAAATATGAAACATTTTTAAAGGTGCAATTAAAATTAGGGCTTTCCTTCATTAAAAATCCACAAAGTTTAAAAACCAGAAGGCTAGATTCTAACCAGTATAAATTGTAGCTGTATTTATTTCAACTGAGCTACAGTCATTTATCAAATTGAGGATCTGGCTTTTCCAGTATAACATTGAGAGAAATCTTGCTGTTAGGTATCAAATTATTTGTTCAAAGACAGCAGCTCCTGTAAGAGGATAATAATACTGAAGTTTATGTACTCATTGTTAGTAACATAAGTTCACAGAACAGAATGAAAAGCCATTCCACAAAAGCAGAGTGAATAATAAAATCTAAAGCTTCTAAATTGAGGTATGTTTATATAGTTCAATTCTGCCTGTAAGACTGTCTTTGAAAGAGTAGTACGAAATGCAATCAAAGTAAACTTACTACCACTTTGCTTTACTAGAGTTCAGTACCACATTGTCTCCAAGCAGGTAAGAGCAGCCATATGAATTATATTCTTAACTGCTTGCTTTGATATAAATAAAAATAAAAGATACAAACTTGGAAGAATTGCATCCTGATATGGAATCCTTTTTTGTGAATTTCAAGACATCTGAAATTTTAAACATTTTTCAGTGGTTTACTTCCATACCTGTGATTATGAAAGCTATTAGTCCTACCCTTAAAAATGATGAAAATTCTTAACTCAAATGAGATTAAACTTTTTATTGTGGTGAATCAGTCTTCTTCTTAAATTACCATTGCCATGCTCTGTTCAGGTTGGCAAATAGTAAAAGAGAAATTTTTTTATGAGGAGAAAAAAAAAAACCAACCCCGTGGTTGTAGTGAGTTTACTAACCTTGCTTTAATTCTGAATTTGGAGTGATGCTTTCATAAGTGGTATTTATAAGTGATTTTGGATTCCTTATTCTCTCTACTGTCTATGTATCTCACTCCTACTCAAATAAAACATTTTCAAATAGGCCAGAGAATTTGTGGGTTTATTACCTTTGAAATTTTACCTTTACATCTTATGTAGGGAGTTTACAACAAGGGTAAGATAGAAAGAATCAAATTTGAGAACAAAACAAAGTGGCTAGAATATACTGCCTAACATCCCTTTCATTATAGAGGGATGCTTTGCAATGAAGGCTGTGTAAGTATCTTTATATTCCTTGAAGTTTTGCTCCCAGAAACAACCAAACTGTCAACAGTGGTTGAGAGTTCAGTACCAATGGGATGCATACATGTGCAGCAGCAACAGCTGCTTGCTAAAAGCTATTTTTGCAGGATCAAAGTTTCTTTTGTCTCCTAAACGAGCATGTCTATTTTTTAGTTTTACTTTACTATAAAGGATTCTAGTAGGAGACTATTCAAAATAACTGTTGAAATTCAAAATTTAACACCTTTTGTGGCAGGGGAGGGGAAATGAGGAATATACACAATATGTCTGAAGGCAAAAAAGCTCTACAAAAATACGTTTTGACTGATTCACCAGTAAGGCCAACACTAATGAATCTCCAGCCTTGTCCCATAGGTGAAAGAGAGTACTTGGGAATTTCACATCTTTGGAGAAGAACTATTATTTTGTGAAATAAATAATAATGGAAATATACAAAGTAAGGATTAAATATGTACAGCATAATGAAGTTAAAACAAATACCATGTTGGCTTAACTAAATGTAACAGCAGATACTACTTTTCTTTAGCATCATGTTTAAAACTAATGGCTTGTTCTGCTTAGATTTTTACTTACACAATTGCACAGTTCCCTTTCTTTGGATTATTTCTTTAGGCCACAGACCACTTCCATTCTTCATCTGATGAAAAGATGTCATTCCAGGCTGTGAAAGACTTGACTTCGTCTGGATCCTTGCTGTTGTGAAGGTATTTCAGACTGCCAGGAATACAGCCTCATCTGAATCCTTGCCACTGTCTTCACTAGGCAAACAGCCACCCCCACTTGAGGACCTACAGCTTAAGTCCTCCACACCAGACTCCTGATCACTGTTAGCTGAGAGGTCAGGATCAGAGCTTTTTAGGTTGTCCTGTGTCAAAATCAGAGCTGAGTCGTCTTCATCCCCTTGTGAAGGGCTCGGGGATGGGAATGATTTCAGATCGTTGCTATACTCCTGGGGAGTGTTAGCTAAGCTGTTGTTGGAAGTAGAAAGCCCTAACCGTTTGCTTCGGTCTTCTTGCTTACTCTTGACTTTATTATTATCATTTAATTGTGATTTCTGAAGATTTGCCAATCTCTGAAATAAAGGAAACAGTATATATTACATACACACATTTAGGGCCCAATAATCCTCTTATGTGTCTTTGCCTTTTATTAAAAGAATTAAAGAAACAAAGTTCAGAGCCCAACCCAACTAGCACCCTCTAAAATGGCCTGTCTGCATTTATGGAGTAGGAGAAGTGCATAATTTCTCAAGCCAATGCTGAAGTACAGCATCCTTCCCAGTTACAATTCTTTTGGAGTTACAGAAGGATACAGAACTTGGGTCAGGAGTAGTGCTTGTGCACCAATGCAGGTGAAATTTTATCTCTAAAAAAGACACGTTCACTGTTGCATCTTAAATGCAAAACACTCATAGTAATTTATGTGAGAACAAAGATGAGGGCTGAACATCCTCATGCTACAAAAGGAGGTAGCAGGGAGAAGACTGCAGCAGTTGGAGTTTGGTTTCATGTACCCTCGGTTCAGTCTAGGGCATTGAGAGTCAAGTGTTTCTTACCGCTCCTAAGACCTCCAGCTCTTCTTCCAGCTGCTGGGTTTCTTCCTTCACCGCCATTAGATAATCAGTAACTGACTGTCGAGGATGCAGCCCCTTTTCAAAGCGGTTGTACATACCACTCCAGAACCTGGAATGGAGGGGAAAGTCAGCAATTTGCTCATTTGGTGAGGTGGGCCTTAGAAGACTTAGACACAATTGTGTGTTTTTTTCTTTTCTTTCAGACACATGTTGTCCTAAATGATCCAGCCCTGGATTATTCATCACTAGAGTGCATACACATAAGTTCACTGAATATTTGTTAAGATTAATTTGCATTGGCTCCGCCCTGAAGATGAACCTCCATGGACATACACAGCTTAAACCAATTCTGATACACAGTAGAAAGAAAGGTGGCTGTACCTTTGACTTAGATCACATGGCTGAGGGTGGTTCCCTGAACACACTTTGGCTCTATGATTTGTCCTACACTAAGGGCTTTAGAGCAATAGTACCTACAAAACAGCCAAGGTTAAAGACAGTTTTGTATAATCCTAGTTCTCAGCTGTTTAACTTCCTACAAAGTCAACTTTGAGATTCTGTATGTATGTTTTTGGCTGGGGGATGTTGAGGTAAAGCTAGTTAACAGGGTTTATTCCCCTGTAAAGAAGTTAAAAATCTGGAGTAAAAACCAGTATCATGCCCCATTCTCTTAAAATGTAAATTGACATTTTAAACTAGCCTATTGAATTTACATGAAGCCTATATGTTGTCAAGTTCTCTTCCAGTTCTGTGGAATTATTTAAGAAACATAAACAGCTGATTTTTCATTTTCAGGCAGAAAAGACTCAAACAGTAAGTCTGTAGCTTACTCTAGTACTCCTGCCTTCTGCTGTCCTGGCAATACATGGCCACAGCCAGACTTGAGAGTGTAATGAGTTCACCAGACAGGTTAAGTAACTGAGACACCTGCCCTCAGCTGCAGCTGTCCTGCCAAGTAGCTGACAGATATTTTTGGAGCACATGCATGCTCCTTGGTGGGTTTATTATTCCTACCCCAATAGTATACTATTTAAGTCACATACCCCCTTAATTTTATCATATGCTGGCTTGTGTTAGGAAATCTTTATGCACCCAAGTAATTCCATTAAAATCAACAGGATTACTCATCTGATGGAGGATCTGCGGTATCAAGACTTCTTTTATAGATCCCACTCTCCTAAGGAAAATTATTAATGACTGTTTTTAAATAGTTACAAAGTGGCTGTGACCTGGAATAGTAGATGTGAAAGAATTAACTTTCTGTCATTTAGGATATTTACTTGACTTTTTAACAAGTGCTTTTACTTGCAAACGGGAAACAAATTGATCTGGTTTACTTAAATTATAGTTTTCATTAATTTCTATTCATGTTCTTAAGTTTGCTTAGATTAATGGCACAAATAATTACTCAAATCAGAATGTCAATAGTAACATTGCTGAAATTATATTTCATTACATTAAAAAAAATATGAAATATATATACACACTTACTGTGTATATTTGGAAGTATAACAACAACATGGGGCAAGTCTTGGGTTTTACTAAACACTTGTTTTATCACTGAAACCATATGCTTTTTTGAAACATCCCTTTTTGGTTTTGACACCAGATGATCCAAATAAAAATCTCAAAATCATGGAGAAGTTGAAGCAACTTTGGAAACCACAGCTGAGAACAGAACTGAAAGAGACATTCCCCAGTGGAAGAAGTGAGCAACCGTGAAATTAGGACATGCAACTATCAATATAGCTTTAATCTTAAGCCTCTTTTCAGACTAATACTCTGTTGTGGAGTGGTGCAGAGGTGTTGGCTGAGTATGAGCACACAAGGAATGATCACACGGCATCTGAGACTGAATTTACTCTCTATAAGCTACTTTATGCAATAGGAAATAGTTAAATGCGAAGGCACTCTGTTCTGTGCTAACACATCCTACTCTTCTCAGTAAGAAGTGATACTACTTGCTTATACAAGAAGTTGCATGGAGCCATCTGTGGATGCAGGGTCCCTTGGGTTTGACTGCGGTCTGATCTGTACAAAGGATTCAGGTAGTCGGCACGATTTTTCCACAAGTGAGCCCACAATGAATATGTTCGTTCTTGTATTCTGAAAAAAAAAAAAAGAAATAAAGTTGGTCACTAAAAGCAAAATCCAATTGAAAGACAGAGTAGCTGGAGAGAGAAGAGAGACAGCTTCTTTGTGAGATGGAGAGGACCACTTCCACAAAATTAGCTTTCAGATCAATGTCTACACCCAAGAGATCCCCACATTTAAAAGCATTCCACCATGCAATTCCTCATGCAGTTAGATTTTAGGATATAAAGCCCTGTGGAGGTTTTGATTTTAAATGGATTGTATCACTGAGGCTGCTCTGCATTTGAGCAGTGAAAGGGTCCGAATGGCATCAGCAAGCAGTAACTCTCACCTTCCTCTCATTACAACTGCTGCCATGGTTAGGATGCATGAGAAAAGAGATGGGTATTATGTACCTGAGGAGCCAGGGCCCAAAAAGCAGACAGAAATGATACTATTGTCTCTGTTCAAGCCTGAAGGCAGGTAGATAATTCATAATTGCTTTAGAGACAGACAGCAGAGAGATAGTTTCCTGTCTCAGTCTTGAGGCAGGCTACCAAATAAAAAGGCTTTTCATAAGAAAATGTCCAGGAGATCAGGACTCAAGTATCCTGACATGAGACCCAAAGACAGGTTAAAACAGAAGAGCAGTGACTCAAACTGAGAATTTAACAAAAGTTAATATAATCTTGTATTACAGCTACACTGACAGCTTGCCTTGTATGTTGTGAGTGATGCAATAAAGGTAGGGCCACGTGGCTGAAGGGCTAATACTCCTGTCAGTTTTCAGTAATCCCTGTCACGCACACCATGGATTACACTCCCAGCAGAGCCACAGTACTGAGGATCAACATTTTTTTCAGTATTAATCTGCGTTGCCAGAAGACTACAGACAAGAAGTCTACGCTGCACCCTGTTCTTTACAAAAGCACATACATGTCGACTAGCTAATATTTCCCTCCTCAATACACCACCACCCACAGACCCTCCATGTAAATACACTACTAAAGAAAAGAAAAAAGACAAGACAAGACATTAGTACTTCAGTTCTCTTCTCTCCTTCTGGCTGTTACACAGGAAATTCCCAAACTGGCAAGAATAGATATGATGTTGTATATGGATGAGGAATCTCTCATTGAATTCAAAGGCACAAGGAAAATGTTCCATTAATTGCCAAACACACTCAATGAACTGGTCAATAACAGGGGATATCTCCTTTGGATCTCCATCTAAATTGCCATACCTGAAACAAGATAAGATACATTCAGTTATAACCTGAAATCCTCTGGGAAGAACGAATTAACACTAATGAAAACAAACCCCTCACTGTCAGTGTGCAAATTACATCATAGGCGTTCATTTCTATAATCTCAACTACTGGTGTATTCTTTTAACTTACATAAATGATGCAAGACTCGGGGAGTAGAATGATGGCAAAGTTTATCAAATAAAAAAATTTAAAAATTTAAAAAAACCAACCAAACAAACAAAAAAACCAAAACCACAAACCCAAACAAACAAAACCCCCCCCCCCCCCAAAAAAAAGTTATATCACAGTAATTCATGTAATCATAAGAATGACTGCAGTGCCTTAATGACAAAAGTGTACCTTAGACGGTCACTTAATGGCAGACCTTTCCCAAAACCAGAAAACTGAGCAGGAAATGAACAGAATAACATTGGCAGAAAACAGTTAAAGCTGTCCTTAGTGAAATTTTTAGAATGTGGGAAAATTTTCCATGCAACTGTAACTACCAAGTGAACATCAAACTTTCTGTCTATGAAAATGTCTCTTGGAACTACTTGTAATGAAGAAAAAGAGCCTGAAAATATAAGCCACATAGAACTAAAAAATCTTTTATAAGTCTACAAAAAAATAGGAAGGAGCATTTTCAATCAGCTATTCTGCAAGTTTAGTCTGTGTGTATATACATATATGCATATATATATATGCCAACAGAGTGGAATCCCTCAAATATCTAAAATTGAAACTTCTAATTCTACTATTATTATGCATCAGAGAAAATAGAGCAGTATTGTACTGCAAACCAAAACTATTAGTGGTGATTACATTTCAGAGTATATGATAATAACAGACATCTGCCAGCATCATATTAAATGTAGAAATTCCTGCTGGATATTCAAAGGTGGTGTGGAGCTGCACAACTTTCCTGAAAGTTTTGGTGTGTTTTTTTGGAACTAGGATAAGTTTATATTCAAATCAAGCAATATAATGCAATTAAACTCCAATATAAAAACTGCAGTTTTCATTTTTAGAGAAACCGAAAGGAAATACAAGAAAGAAAGAAAATGCAGATATTTATCCATATTCAAATATATAGTCTTCAGATATTTTCATTACATTATAGCACATAATGGATGTACAAATAGATGACTTTCTACTTCAGTTTACCTGATGTTTCTGAACAAATCCTACTGCTTTCATGAGAACAAGAGTGTAATAGGAAGAGTATATTTTACATAGTAGATAACTTGCAAACATGCCCAAGATGAAGTGTCCTAGACAACTCAGACTTTACTGAACAGGGACTTACGTGGGGAGTCTTGGCACTACTGAAAGATCTGCTGGAGTCCAAAGATATTTTGCAAGCCACATGCATAATACTTTTTTCTCACATGGATCTCTCAATGTTTGTAGCAACTGCAAGACCAGCACTCAGGATTCCCAATAGCAGTTTTGGAGTGCATATATAAGAAAAGACTGATATGAAAATATTTCACTTTGATTTTTTCAGGCAGTTAAAATATGCAGTAGGAGAAAAGGATATAGTGGTTTCCTGAGGTCATGCTGTTGATATGTTTTGTAAGGCAACAAGAAAATAAAATCAGAATGGCAGTGGATACTGACAACATAAAAATATACAGAGAAAAGCCTTTAGCACTACCTTACCTGTGGTTAAATTTGTGTCCAAAGGAAACCCAATCTTTTTCAATTAATACCTAAAATGAGAATATTGCATAAAATGTTGTGGAGCAGAGCTGATGTGTTGAAACAAGCAGAAGAGTGGTGTAAACAAGCAGTATTGGAATCGCAGTTAATTCTTAGAATAAGCAGAAAAGTGACAATCAAGAATGATGTGAGCAGTATTAGAATCCCAGGTTAAATTAAGAATAAGAAGAAAAATAATGAGCAATGAGTGCTGCTGCCAGTTCAAGAGAAGGTAGCACTCTTCATAGAATGTTAAGGGTTGGAAGGGACCTCTAGAGATCACCTAGTCCAACCCTCCTGCCAAAGCAGAATCACCTAGGGCAGGCCACACAAGAACAGATCCAGGTGGGTTTTGAAATCTCTAGAGGAGACTCCACAACCTCTTTGGGCAGCCTGTTCCAGGGCTCTGTCACCCTCACAGTGAAGAAGTTTCTCCTCATGTTGAGGTGGAACTTCCCATGTTCTAACTTATACCCATTATTCCTTGTCCTGCACCACGGAAAAGAGACTGGATCCTTCTACTTGATACCCATCCCTCAGATACTTATAGACATTAATAAGATCCCCTCTCAGCCTTCTCATCTCAAGAACTAAACAGCCCCAGTTCTCTCAGCCTTTCTTCTTAGGAGAGATTTTTAAGTCCCTTGATCATCCTCATAGCTCTCCATTGGACTCTCTCCAGTAGATCCCTATCTCTTGAATTGGGGAGCCCAAAACTGGATACAGTATTCCAGGTGTGGTTTCACCAGGGCAGAGCACAGGAGGAGGAGAATTTCCCTAGACCTGCTGGACAGTTTTCTTAATGCACCCCTGGATACCATTGGCCCTCTTGGCCACAAGGGCACATTGCTGTCCCATGGATAACTTACTATCCACTAGGACCCCAAGGTCTTTCTCCATGGAGCTGGACAACCCCAAACCTGTACTAGTGCTTCACAGATGCAGATAGGAGGTCAGTATTTCAGCACAACTTCAATTAGCTTGACTCATAATTTTCTAAAATAGAACCTAAAAATATCTCAAACATCTTTTTAACATGTGCCCAGTAACCTGAGAAACATTCCCAGATGCTTTACTAGTGTTTATTAGCTTGGGAAAGGAACAGATTTTCCAACATAGCTGTTCATTGCAATCTAATGTCTAAGGAGCACATACTTCTGACACTCCAAACTTCACTGACCCCTGAAAATGAATACAAATTCTTGCTTGCACGAAAGCTTGGCTTGTGAGAGAGTTTCTTGGTCCAAGTTAGGAAAAAAAATAAATAAATGGGTGCCCAACTGATCCCCACCTTTGAAAACATTTCATACAGAAACTGGGAGACTGTAACTTGGAGAGATAAAAACCTTCCTTCCCACTTAAAAAGGAGGAAAAAAAAAAGTATATTTAAATGATGCCATAATACTTCATTTACTCTGTGAACCTGCTTACCATGAATCCCTTTATAGTTCTGTAATATGGATCCAACAGAAGGCTTGCTACAGAGCAAACCTGGGCTGTCCTATCCCAGCCATCAGAACAGTGAACAAGCACACTCACACCTTCCTCAGCCACAACCTAAGGATATAGGAAAAGTCAGAAATTCCATAAGCAGGGTGAAAGCAATGGTAAGGGTAGAACAGTGAGACAGCACAAATATAAAGAATATTAATGTGGGAACTAGGGAACCTTGTTCATTTTTTATTCTGCCACAGTGTTCTTGAATTATGTTAAGTGTTATTCCTCTCCTTTGAGAAGTCTTAATCTCATCCCATCCTATGCAACATGGTGTTTGCAGCATCATCTGTTTATGCTTCACTATAGGAGGATGTGGGATCGATTTAAATTAAAATGCATCAATCTGTCAGAGCAGACAACTACCTAAAGCAGACTCAGATGCAGTTAATCCTTTAACACTTATCAGCAACGGAACAGCCATACTTGCAGTGTGGCTCTTAATTTTTCATCTTGACAGTAATGTCAATAACAGCAATGTCTGCTTCCAATGCCAGTGCTAGCGTGGTTATTATTACAGCACACTGATTATGTACTTCTCAAGGGTTGTGGGGAAGCCTGTGGTAGTGATGTACTTCTAAGCAGCAAGATAGTATCAGTATCTTTAATGTAAATAACTGGGGGGGAGGATCCTATTTTATACATAAACACATAAAGGCATCATTGAGTTCTCCAAAGTCTGATGTTGCATTATTTTTATTTTTGGAACTTGAGGGGTTTTCTGTAAGTTCTACAGGTTTTGGCCTTTGTCATTTTTTAAAGAGAACTAATTTTAGAAAGTAGAGAAATAGAATTGGTTAGGAAAGATACTGCTTAGAAAAGTAAACATTTAAGTTAAGTTTAGGCTTAATAGGGAATGAGCAATAATAATAAATTTTCTGTGTTTATCTCAAGAGACAAGTAAATTCTACCAAAATAGAACCCTTGTGGGCAGGAGACCAACAGCTGAGAACTGGAAACCATACAAATAGGAACGGGCCAAAATGCATGTCTGAGGAGGCACGAGGCTAGCAAGCATATGGACAAAGGATAATTTTTTTTGGACAGTATTTTAAGACTAGCCACTAGGGAAAAGCTGTTAAGAGTTAATGTAAATGACCTGATTTCTAAAAGCTAATGAAAGCTAGTAGGGCTGGGAGAAATGATAACATGTGCATTTATGCCACAGTTGCTGTTCAGGTAAGAAACTACAGTTGCTTGCTGAGCAGGAAGAAGGAAAGCAAGAGAAACAAGCAGTTACTGAGGAGGGAAACCCATGAAGTTTTACCTGTCTATTAATATGTAGTGGATTGTGTGAATAAAATGGCCTATAAGAAATTGTAATAGCAAACTCAAAAATAAGAATTGAAACGATAAAAGGCAGAGCACAAGGAACGGGGTAATAAAATTAAAACTGCTGTTGGTAGATGACAAATACCCGCATTACATTGGGTGGGATTAGGAGAAATAATTTCTTATCAAAGCCAACATCATTTTCTGAAACAGTTCTCAAATATCTAAAGGTAGAAGCTGCTAGAGATTTTGGCCATGGTAACCACAGGAGGTGGTTTAGGAAGTGAATTTAGTTGGTCATTAAATAACTCAGTGGAGATAGCACAGTAGCTAATATTCCTGTATTACAACTACCATGACAAGAAGTAGTCCTCAAACAGAAACATTCAACAAAGAAAGTGTTTGTAAACCACTGGAGGATGCAGGAGAAACAGTGAAAGGAACAGTGATGGTCACTACTGGGGAGTAACATAAGAACAATCTATTACCTGGCATAAGATACAGAATAGCAGAGGCTTTAGTACATTTAAATTATTTGGTAGAAAAGAACATGGACTTCCTTGGTTTTTTTAATATTGGCAAAGAATCCACGTAACAGCACCTAAGAATTGTCTCTCCTCTTATATGAAGCCTTGCAAGTTGGCTTTTTTTCAGATAAAACATCACTGAAGATAACAGAAGTTACCCATAAATAAAGAATTTGGTCCTCACTTTCTGTATCTGGTTAGTTCATGGTTTGTTCTTATTTTATGCACTTTACCTTTGCAATAAAAATGCCAGCATCCATAATGGCTTTGATATGCTTCAGCCAGCCAGAATTTTCTAGGCCCCACAGAAAGTCACTCATTGAAGGCGATTTCAGTTCACAAACTGCAAAATAAGTTACATCTTAAATGTACAGGACTTACAGTCCCTGAAACTTTAGATTATAGTCCCTTAAACTTTCACTGACTGATAGAATTATCTCTTCAGACATCCCCTGTGTAAAACATTAATCTTTTGAAAAGAATGGCTACTTCACAGTCAAAATTTACCATTGAAAAAAAAAAAAGCATAAATATTTAAGAAATTAGGCTGGGTCAAATTCCACCCGGTATGTTGATTTAAGTTAAAAGAAACCATTACAAAGCCCATTGCAAATAGTTTACCAAATACATCCTTCTGTGCAACACAGATTTTCAAAAAAAGTGTTGGGAGTAAAGATTTCAAGCTCTGAGAGATGATTGTGTGTTTAATAATGAAGGCTTGGAAACAGGAAGCATATGATTTCTGCTGTGGGACAGGCAGACAGGCACCTAAATAGTACCCCAGCCTCCTATTCCCAGCCACATTTGCTGATAAAGCCCTGTGAGAACAGGCCCACCAAACCCAGCCTTCAGCATCACCACAGGTGGCAGTGCTCAAATGATTCACTCAACAGTTCTCCATCCCTGAATGAAACCTTATTAAAACTTCATTTGTAGTCAGAAAGCATTCACAGCGAGGAAAAGCCATAATTCATCAAGAAAATATTTTCCAGGAAACTTTCCAAGCTTTTTCCTGTGTTTAAAGAAAAAAAAGTCTCCCAGTTTTTATAACATTGCTTTTCTATCCTCCTCTAAAAGACTCTTAATTATGGCCATTATGACTGGTGGTATAACATTAGTTTCCTTCATTGTAATTGGAATTTAATTTTACAAGACAAAGTCAGAGTTTATACCACATCTGAAAGTATCTGACTATCTTAACTATTTAATTCAGAGGCAAAATAGCCTAACGTGTCTGTACAAAGTCTTGCAATCTTTGTATGTAGGGCCTCTTCCAGATGGTTATTTTAGAAGTAATTTCTGAAGGGTATTTATAAAAATACATAGATAACAGCACCAAAAGCAAACAGCTTTCCACATGATTAATGCTCCTGTGGCAGATGGAAGCATGATCAATTAGTAGCTGAATTCTGGCTGAAGCTGCTGTCTCTATTTACAAAAGCCCAAGGTAAGGCTGAAACAGTGCTTTGCTCATTCCCACTACCAAATTAGAGTCAATATTTACTGACCACTTCACTGAGCAAAGTTCAGACTGTCCTAAAGGCATACACTGTGTGTTTCATATGATTTTGGCTGCTGGTCTGGACCTTAATACTGAGTTCAAATATGAATTCAATTATGAGGCTTATCTGAAGGGGAAAAGGTGTTTCCATTTCAGTATAAAACATACCAAAATCTTGGGGAAATAAGACCTGCTGCACCTGCTGCGGGGAAAATCAAGAGGCCGTAAGCACAGCTCATAGCAATCCAGTGGTGCTCCCTTCCCCAGGAGAGGCAGAAGAAACAAGACACACACAGTGAACGCTGCCTCTTCTACCAGAGGAGGATGGCGGATTGGTTCCCCCATTTCTGGCAGGACAGCCATAGGTAGAGGAAGGAGTAAATGCTGTGGGCAAACCCTCAATATCTATTTCTTGCTGATCTGTCACTGGAGTCCAAGGATCAGATGGCTGCCATCACATCAGCAACTACTGCTCCTGGTATGAGGGGAGGAGAAGCTCATATTTGCTGTTTAAATACAGATAGGGAGCATTTGGGGTCATGATCTCAATGCAGAACAAATGGGGTCAAGTCTTGCTTGGCCCCTGGATGTGCAGCAAAGCTCACCCCACCACAAATGCCAAACAGCAGCCCCAGGCTGCCCTTGAATCTTTACTGAAAAGAAGTCCTTGTGTAACTTTTCTTTCTAATATCAAAATTATTGCAAGGAGGTTGTGCACAGAATCAAAATTATCACAAGGATCTTTGCATACACCTCTGTTTTAGTTAAAGAGAAATAAAATCAATACTGTACTAGAACAATATGAGGCAGCAGGAACAAACCTTTTTTTTTTTTTTCTGGAAGGAAATTCCAGCATAATAAAATACATTTTACTTCCAGAGTTCAGTAGTCAAATCTCAACATTTTTTGCATATTCAGAAAAAAAATTTTCATTATTCTACAAATTTAATAATTTTATAATGCTGACATACTTTGCCAAAAAATAACATTATACAAGAGTAAAATACATATTAAAGCTAAGATAAATAAAATTGCTAGAATTAAAGTCAGTAAAATCACAAAGCTGAAACTATTTTTTTCTTTTTACATACTCAAATAAGCTATTGATGTTATTATAAGTATACATTAATTTCTTCAGCTTTTCACTAAAGAAACATAATAAACACATTCCTAATATAAGTGCATTTTCCAATGCAAAACTGGACAATCAATTTTTGTTCCAATTTCCTCAGCACTGGAAGCTGTTTAAAATTGTATGTTGAAAATAATCATCAGTCTCTTGTGAAAAAAAAATCTTTCAAACTTCATTTCTACTTCATCACAGTAAATTGAATAAAATTACCCTTGCTGCACTCCTTCAACACATCCTGTTATGTTTTGATGTCCTCTTTTCCAAGCAACAACACAGCACACATGAAACTAAAATCAGTTTTCACCAGCTTCAAAGGTTTTTACGTACCCTATAAAACACCTCACAACAGCTCACAAGCAGCAGACATATTTTGTAACACGTCTTTTAAGCACTGCAGTCTGAGCCTGACTCATCACAGACCATTGTGGCCTCTGCTGCTTCTTCACCTCTGCTGCCA
>JANIJG010020439.1:0-18682 GCA_024611175.1 Megaceryle torquata
AAAATGGAAAAAGGGAAGAAAAGCAAGACCCCGGGAGAGAAGGGGGGGGGGGGGGGGGGGGGGGGGGGGGGGGGGAGGGGGGGGGAACAGGTGGGAGGACAGGGCGGGGGGCGTGGGGGAGAAAAGAACACAACTGTGCCACAATAGGCACAGATGGGGAGAAAAGCTGCGGGGGCAGCGTGGGAGAGCAGCGCAGGGTCACGCCCGAGCAACCCAGCAATTCTGGGTGAGCTTCAGGGGCAGCGAACAGGTCCAGGAGTCGTGGGGCCGGGCTCACACCAACCATGCGCCCGGAGATGGCCCCCGGCCACACGCCGCTGGACCGAACTGAAGCAACGGGAGAGGACGGGATGCGTGTGCGAGGAGGCCAGTGCGGCGGGCCGGGTGCGGGCAGAGTCCTGCCGGGCGAGCAGCTCAGGCTCTGCCGGGCGGGCAGCCTTGTCGGGGATCACTCTAGCGACTCTGCTTCGGGAAGAAGTTCTTTATTAATGCACATCGGAAGTTTTACGGACGCGCACCCCCTTCCATTGCTTAATTGCGTAATTAACTTAATTAAAGGCTGGATCCGGGTTCCACTAGTTCCATGTCTCCTGCTTTAAAAATATCCAAAGCGGGTCAGCTCACAACATGGAAAAGGATTCTGCCTTCACCAAATGCTTGCGAGAATTTCTTGCTTTCGGCCAATAACATTTGCGCGGCGCGTGTGTGTATCGTCCTCACCAGAGATAATTTTACCTAGATTGAGGAAACACTAAAATTTACAAGTGTGATATTCTGAATAGGCAACTCGCATTTGTGAAATAACCACTAAACTGTGGTTATTTGGGGTTTATTTGGGGGTTGTTTTTATTTTTTGTTTGTTTATTTATATTATCTGTGGAGGAAACAGAAGTATCTTCTGGTATTCCGATCAGATGCAGATACTTGAGAAAGAACCACGATCGGTTTCTTCCCACCACAAAACGTCTGCAATGTGACATTAATTTCTGTGCGATGTCCTGCAACATCCTACCTAGAGTCCTGCAACTACCTACCCAGTTATGAGCGTTTAGTGCGAAATGTGCAGGCTCTGAAATCTATCTATCTCTTTTTTTTTTTTTTTTCCTAAAAAATTTAGAAACTTTAAAATTAAAATAATATTTTTACAGTGTTCATACACACCAGAGACATCAATTTCATATTTTACTCGATGTTATTTCGTGCACTCTGGTCACCACGTTATTTCTTTTCCACATTTTATTTAATTTATAGAGACTGTACCTTCAAGATTCTTCTTTAAAAAACCAAACAAACAAACCCCACAACCCAAAACAAAACAAAACCAACCCCCAGAAACAACAAACCAACCAAGCAAAAATAATTTTAGGAAGAAGAAGTTAAAGAAAACCATAATAAATTCTTGGAGCTGTGAAGCCCATGCTTTTTGTGTGCAAAATGATGTATGTGGGATATATGTAAAAGGCATAAACACAAGCTCATGGATGAGGATCCATATACCTAATGCCAAACTAAACACTTCCACATACACAAACACGCCGTGACCCACACACACTTTAATTCCTACCAGCTTTGTCTGTTTTTTCTTAGAACCGTTAATATCTATCAGTGCCTTTGATAAAGTTGAAATCGGCTCCGAGGCGTTGACATTTTACTGTTAAGAGCGGTGCAATGTTTAGTGTGGGGATTAAAACAGAAGCGGAGACGGTCTTTGATGGCCAAAGAATATCGGCATCCCGATGTCCGCACGCCGCAAGCCCCGTCCCGCCTCCTCCCAGGGCAAACGAAGCTACTGCTGATTTCCCGACTGGCTTGTGGTTTCCATCAAAAATATCTCAACTCTTATCGCTCACAGCGATCTTATACACTACCCATGAGATACTCGTTAGTGAAAAAGTTATTTATGTTAACAAGGCGACCGTAAGCAAGTAAGAACTTCTTTCCCGCGTCCGCTAAATCAACGTGGGGAAACCGCGTGTGTGTCAAAACACCCCTGTCAGGGACAGGGTGAAACCCCTCCGTTAGCCCCGGCGTCTCTTGCCCGGCCGCTTGCTCTGACAGGAAGCCCACGAAGGGGCCGCGGCAGCCCGGCGGATGCCCCGCGTGTGCCCAGCATTGCGCCCTGCCTGGCCCCGCGGGGCCGACTGATGCCCCACCACAATGCCAGCCCCACTCCACACCGCCCCAGCCTTACGGCACTTTCCGCGCAACTTACCGTCGGGCAGGTACGGTATAGCCATCGCTACCGTCGCGGGTACCCAGGTGCCAAGCACGCCTGCGACGGAGAGCGGAAGGACCGCCCGCACCATGCTGTCCGTCATGTCCCCTGGCCACTGGGAGGGCTGCTGGGCGGCGGGGCCGCCCCTGGGGGCGGTCTCGGGGAGCGGCGGGCCGCGGCGCCCAGCCCAGCCCAGCCCTGCCCACGTTGCCCTGAGGTTGAAATGCAGAAGTCAAGGCTCTCTCGTCGGGAAGTAGATTTCCTTGTGGCCCTTTTTCCTTCACGCCCCTTTTGCCTCCTCAGTGGAGTTCAGAGAGCCTCGGGGGCTAGTGCCGCCGGGAGCGCGGAGGGCTGGGCGCCTGGCTCTGGACATAGGGCTCCGTTCGGGATTTAGGGCAGCCCCAGAGGTGTCCTGCTCAGAGGAATGGGTAAGTGGCTGGGAGCTGCAGGAGGGTTCAAGTGCTGTCAAGAGAGGGGGAGCACCCGTGCGCCGTCATGTGCCGCCGCCGCAGCTCCCTTATTGACTTTGCTCGTGTTCCTACAAGTTGTAAGAACACGTTAGGGGTCAGGAGCAGGGAAGAAAGCAAGCTAATGACTACTCGGTTTGTTAATGTTATTAGGCGAGTGCGAGGCAGGATCGCAGACGAGTGGATGGCTGGAGCCTGTGGCACGTTGTATATTATTCCTGACACCGATCTTAGCAGTTAACATTTTAGCACGTTTGTTTTACAGCCTGGTGTAATTGTGCTGTTAAGCGAGAGGCGCTAACAGCACCAGAAACGGTCTTTAAAAAGTTAGTCGCGACTCAGAAGCACTGCATTGCCCTTGCCTCTCCCAAAATGTAAAAGAATTTCCTCAACTACTTTTCCTTCCCCCCCTCCCCCACGCTTTCGAAAATGTTTTTGTTTTCTTTTTCTTTTCTTCGTGTTCCTTTTTCCTGTGGCAATAAAGCTGACTTGTCTTTTGGGGCGGTCTCGTTTTTCATCTCTGGAATGTGCTTTTTTGGAATATGCTTGGCACACTCCAGAGAGTTCTGATATTTGTTGCCACGGATTTTCTTTCTTTCTTTTTTTTTTTTTTTTTCCCCTCTCTTCCCCCCCGCCTTTGTTTTTTTTTTTCCTTCCGTTTTTTGTTTTGGTTTTTTTTTTTTTTTTCCTACCCCCCCTTTTCAATTTCGGGCGCATCCCATTATGGAGATGTGTGCGTGGAGTGACTGGGGGGTCCCGAGCTGTGACATTTGCCTTGGGATGCGGAGCAGTCTGGACGCCCCCTTCTGAGCTATTCCGACGGGTTTGTTTGTGCATTTGCTTGCAGAACCTGCCTTCGGGGAAGTGAACCAGCTCGGGGGGGTGTTTGTGAACGGGAGACCCCTGCCCAATGCCATCAGGCTGCGGATTGTGGAACTGGCGCAACTGGGTATCAGACCGTGTGACATTAGCCGGCAGCTCCGCGTTTCCCACGGCTGTGTTAGCAAAATCCTGGCTCGCTACAACGAGACCGGCTCCATCCTACCGGGAGCTATCGGAGGCAGCAAGCCTCGGGTCACCACTCCCACGGTGGTAAAACATATCCGGACCTACAAACAAAGGGATCCGGGCATCTTCGCCTGGGAGATCCGGGATCGCCTGCTGGCCGATGGCGTGTGTGACAAGTACAACGTGCCGTCGGTCAGCTCCATCAGCCGCATCCTTCGGAACAAAATCGGGAACCTGTCTCAGCAGAGTCACTACGAGTCCTACAAGCAGCACCAGCCGCCCCCACAGCCTGCTCTGCCCTATAACCACATCTACTCTTACCCCAGCCCCATCGCTGCTGCAGGAGCCAAGGTGCCCACCCCTCCCGGGGTGCCGGCGATCCCCAGCACCATGGCCATGCCCAGGACGTGGCCGTCCTCCCACTCAGTGACGGACATCCTGGGGATCCGCTCCATCACAGACCAAGGTGAGGAGGGGGAACCCGGGGCAGCAGCAGAAGCCAGACAGAGCCGGAGCATTTCTGTCCCTTGCTCCTAAGCTCCTTCCTCTCTGAGGGTCGGAAGGAAGTTTCGTTGTTTGCCTCGGGAAACCTTTCGCGTTTTCTCCAGCCCGTGCTGGGGGCACCGAGCTTACCGAACGATGTGCCTCAGGACGCGAGCAGATCAGCGGTTTCGGGGTGGGCTACAGGCAGGCCAGTAAACGGTTCGTAACGGCCGTTACCCCTGTCGTTCTGACCCCAGAAGTGGCGACCTTGGTTGGAGGGAACACCCCGGGGTGCGGCGGCCCCAGGCCACGCTCGGCCCCGGCCTCGCTGCCGCTCCAGTCCCGATCCTGGTCCCGGTCCCGGTCTCGGCCGAGGCTCACTGTCGCCCTCCGGTTGCAGGCGCCGCCTTGGACTTACCGAGAAGTCCATTTTCTCTATTTTTTTGCAATCAGGCAAAATTTGCTCCGGCAGGAAGTTCAAATGTCACCTAATTGCTTTCATTCTGATGCTGTATTTTCCTCCGAAGCGGTGGTCCAGGAAAACCAACCCCTCAAGTTTTGCTTTTTTATCCCTTCCACCTTCTATTCTGTTTCTCCGCCTGGAAACTGTGTCGCGTCTCCCAGACGTTCGCTGCACTTCGCCGCAAAGAAAGGGACATTTTTTCCCTTTCGGTCTTTGACAGCGAAATAAGAGTGAAAGTGGTTAAAAGAACAGTCTAAAATAATCTTCGCCTACAGCGATCTTTGTATCCCACTCTTGCTTCCCATTTAGCAGCGGGGCTGGGGGGGGTGGTCGCTGTGATTTCTGTTTTCGTTGCGTTTTTAACGGCAACAATACGGTTACAACAAAACTTAAATGCAAATAGATCCTTCAGGCATTGCAGAATATTTTCTTTTCTCAAGAAGGTGTCATTTATATTCAAGCAATAAACACACACATAAGTACGTTTTATTTAATATCCATACGTACATAAATATAAAAGTTTTGTCCTTCACCCTCTACTTCACGATATTAACTTTATCATCAGACAACCCTGGCACAATTTTTTTTTTTTTTCTTTCACATTTCCGAGTCGACTTTAACAAATACATGCCTGGCAATCTGTGCTGGGCAGAGACAGTGTTAGCAATGAACATTTGAAATGAAAAAGAATGAGAACATTACAATCACATGAGAAATCAAGGTTGGGTGGTTTGTGGTGGTTTTTTTTTTTTTTTTTTTTCCCTTAAGTGAGTTCCTCTTTTATTAACACCACATTGGCACGCAGGCAGGCCTCTGACGGTAGTGCAGGGTGCTTCGGTATCTGCCCCGTCTCCTTCAGACTGCGGAGCTACACACATCTTTCTGCAGTGTAAAATTTCCCCCCTCCACTTCCCAGTGGAGAGCTGAGGCTGCTGAGCGGCCGGTGCCGCAGATGGGGGCTGCTCGCCCTTGATTTATAGGATAAACTGACCTTGCTGACACGGAAAGGAAGCCCCTATTCATGGGAAAGTGTGAGATCAGCAGAAAAGGGCGCTCACCGAGAGAGCTCAATTTCTTAAGACAACTTCAGATTTGTGCCTTTCCCCAGCCTCGGCGAGGGGCCGAGCGAGGCGATGTGGCGGGGAAGACCTCTCCCACGGCGGGTCCGGCGGGTTCGCAGCCCCGCAGGCTTCGATGCGGTCGGGCGCGGGGCTCGGGCCTCGGGAGAGCCGCCCCTGCATCCCCGGTGGGGACCTGGGAATTTGCCCGCCTGCGAAACCGCCCAGTATTTCCGTGCCTCGGCTGTTGTTCGTGTAAATAACACGTCTTTTCCCCTCCTCTTTTGTCTCTTGGCGCTTTTTTTTTTTTTTTTTTTTTTTTTTTTTTTTTCTTTTTGTTCCCCCTTTGTTTACTCCCCTTTAAAATATTTGCTTTGTGTTTTGTTTTCTTGTTTATTTTTGTCCCAAAGTTGTTTGGAGCCTTGCTCATCTATAGCCATGTCAGGGTTATTTCTAAGAGGCGGTATCGTTTGCACTCGCACACACAGGAGGCAATTTCCATAAATCCCCCTTGAGAGATCCTGGGGGACAAGTGCCGGGGGGAGCTCCGTCCCGCCAGTGCAGGGACGCAGGGATGAGCGTCTTAAGCAGCTCCAGGCTCGGCTAGTGATAGCTGCCGGGAGGCTCAGAGAGGTGTAGTGGGTGATGGACAGGCTTCCCCCTAGCTCTGCCGTCTAGACTGCGTCCCGCGGCGAGGGGAGCCGTTTCCAGCCCGGAGCAAAGTGCTCCGCAGCTCAGCTCCTGCTTCTTAACCCCTCCCTTCCCCCCGTGTTTCCCAGCAGTGAGCGACACATCGCCTTACCCCAGCCCCAAGGTGGAGGAATGGAGCAGCCTGGGCCGAAACAACTTCCCCACGTCGGCCCAGCAAGCCGTGAACGGGCTGGAGAAGAGTTCTCTGGAGCAGGAGGCCAAGTACAGCCAGGTAAAGGGGGGGGAGGGCGGTGATGCACAGAGCCCCTGAGCTCGGCTTCGGGCTTGTGGCCCATGCCCGGGGGCTGCCGCCCGCGGTTTTGAGCCAGTGCTGGCTTTCCCTCGGTTTTGGTTTGCAAACAAGTCCGCCAAGACGGGCGACGTCGGGAAAGAGCTTTGCTCCCTCCTTCGCTCCTCTCTTCGCTCCCCCCCTCCGCATAGACGCCGCTGCCCCCTGGCTGCCCCAAGCCTGCCGGTCGATAGGCTCCCGGAGGGCGGAGGGTTGGCGGGGCCGGCAGCGCCTGTATCCCGGCCGCCCCGGTCTCCCCGTGCTGGCCCCGCCGCCCAGCAGACACTCGAGAATCTCCGCGCACCGGCCCCGCCCGCCTTTCTACCCGGCCACCGGACCCTGCCGCGCCTCCCACCCCGGGCTTTGCCCCCGGCCGTGCAGCTCCAGGTTGTGCCGAGCCGTGCAGCCCCGGGCCGTGTGAGCGGGCACGTCCCGCCGCCGCCTTTAAAGCCGCGTTTCCCCTGTCCACAGCGTGCTCTGTAGGCAGGGGAATAATTTGAAAATGAGATGTAATTGCTTCCTACATTAAATATTTTTAAACGCTTAAGTAGACGGCGAATTTCCTACGTTTTAATTACAACACAATGTAATTGTTACTTAATAAATCTCTGTCTAAATCTCTATACATGCTAATCAAATCCCATGCCAGGAGAAAAGCTATAAAAGGCTCTACTGTTACTCGTTGGGAAAGCACAGTTTTTCAATTTAAAAAAAAAAATTATTTCTTTTTTTTTTCTTTTCCGTGCGTGGAAATAATTCAAACCCTACGAGAGATTTCTCAGATACATCTTTTTCCCGGCCATTATTTTGTTACACTTAAAACGAAGTCGAGGAAAAACATCAATCCCTGTTTATTTTTTCCCCCAGTTTAGCTTGTTCCCATTCAAAGACAGAGGATTGGGATATATTATTCGAGTTCTGTGTCTGGTTTTGGATTCCATGTCGAGGAGACTTTTGTAGCTTGTATTTGGTGCTGAGAGTAGCTGAATCAGACCTTTTCAAATTCAAGATGTGGAGCGCAAATTGTGGGAGTGCTCACAAAGGGGTGAATGAGGCCGAGTGGGAAATATTGTAGGCCCCAAAGATGAACCACTTTATTAAATTTATTGCTTTAGAAACAGTATGCTGCCCCTAAGACCCGTTTGATTTGTACCACATTTTTCTATTATCCCATTATTATGATGTTAATTTCATATCACATTTTGCACTGTAGTATAACCATGACTGTATAGGTAGAGTTAGGTTTAGAGTTAATATTCTTCCTTTCACAATTTTATTGAAAAACAAAACAAACAAAGTCTTATCAGTCTTACTAAAAATGATGGAAATAGCTTGTCATTCTGTTAAGAACATCTGTACTGTGGCTGCATTGTCTTAGGTTCCAGGCTGGGCCTTCTGCACATGATTCTGCTGAAATGTTCACAGGTTCTGGCTCATAGGCTACAAACCATTGCCTTTGTTGGAATGTCATTTACCTCAATAGACGTGTTGAGGAACAATGTTATGTAAATTGGTTTATTTTCAATGCTGGTGTTGGAAATTATTTTTTATCTTTTTTTTCCATTCTTTTAATATTTATGCTTTCATCTTCAAAATATATCACTGTTCTTCTGTCAATACCAGTCTTTTAAGTTTGTTCAACATGAAAGACCACCTGATAAATGTAATTTAAACATATTTGCTATTTAAATATGGAGCAAATCGCTATCAATAAAATGGAATTCATTTATCAAAATACATTGTCCTGAGAGTTTAAAAGGGCAGAAAAGCTAAAAAGTATCTATCCGAAAAGTAATTTTCAAGAACCCTGCTCACTAAAAGAACACGCAGAGGAGAAGCCCCCCCTCTCCTTCTCTGTAATAATATGAGTAAATAGAATTTGGCTTTGGAACATTCTAAGGTATAGATCAGTCTAGTCATGTAGCATTCAGACTGGCTTTGAAGAGAATTCATTCACATGTAAATTATTTGCTTAATCTACGACAAGTTTACTACCTTGCTAATTTAGAATGTATTCAGAAAAAAATAATGTAAAATAAGGGTGTGAAAATGTGGGTTGTTTTTTTTTTTTTTTCCCAGTTTTTGCAACACTTTTTTTTTGCCAAAAGATTTGTTGAAACCAGGTGCAAAGTGAAACATATGAACTGAATTCTTGCTGCATGTAACACTGACTTGATAGCTGTTCACTGAAGCGCAGTGAGTCTGGGGTGGCAGTCTGTGGCACTAAAGTCTCACCAAAAGTCTCTGATATCCTCGAAGCTTTTCATAGTGTCTTGAAATGTGTACTGCTTTGGATGTAAATAAATGAGCAGGGGACAGGATAGAACATTGGCTCATTTGTGTGAATCTAGCAAAGGGATATCTGGAATGGTGAAAAAAAGGGGAAGTGGCAGTTATAATTTACATGCCAGAAGGACTACAGTGAAATAGACTTTGTCTTTGGATTTCAAGGTGAAGGCTATTTTCATCTCCTTGGGAAAAGCTCATTACAAAAGCTGGGGTAAGGCGGCAGAGAGCAGATTTCCCTCAGAGAAGTGACTCTTCTGTAATATTCTAGTTTTATGCCTGTGTTACCTAAGTCAGAGGTGCCTACAAGAGGAGTGAAGCAGCAGGGAATCAAGCATGCATGTTTTACTTAGGCTTTCCAATTACACAACAGGAGCAGAGGGAATGTGCTCTGAAGCACATCAACAAAGGATTTTGTGTGAATGATAAGGAATTCTGCTGTTTCCAACAAATTTCAGCTATGTATTTTAAGCAACAGCAACATTAAAGGTTCACCTGTCCACCGCTTTCAAATAGTTCTATAGCTGCGAGTGAAGGACTTGTTTCTTCAGACTTAGTCATGGAGGATAATATTTTACTTCTCAAGAAACCCCCTGGAAACTCCCTCTGCATGAGAAAGACTAGACAAATTGAGACCAAAGAACAAGGTCTTCTGTACTTAAAAAAAATATTTATTTAATCCCTCCTTTTAAATTATATACTTTTGTTTTAACACATGGTATTCTGTAGACTTTTTTCAGGCAAAACCCTTGTTGACCTCCCAGACTTGTCAGCCTGCAGCCAAAACTGATCTTTTCGATGGGTTTGAATGGCTGCAATTCACCCCTTGCCCTGCACATCAGTGGGTATTCGGTCTAGGAAAGGGCTCCACAAAAGAGGCAGAAAGACTTCACATTTTTGTCTCAGCAATGTGCAGTCATGCTCATTTAACATAATATTGAAGTCCTGGATGTATAACATTTTTCACTTTAAGTATTATGAATTTTCTGGTGTCTCTGGGGCCTTTGTTTATGATGTTGTTCAATATTTGGGTTTAGGGAGTTGAAAGCTCTGCCTTGCAGTCTGTGATTCTGTACCAAATGTTCCACAGGAAATTATAGAGATGCCTTGTCAAGTTTCTCTTCATTTTTAATTACCTAATGTCCCTAGTCATCATTTATACTTAAACAATTGCATTATATTTTCCCGGTGCATCATATTAACAAATTTGTCATATAGCTTAGCAAAAATAAATGATTGTGATTCAGAGAAATTGAAAAAGGAAAATAAGTTTTTCTGAGAGCTCGGCAGTTTTGGGTCATACACATTTCATATGGAGCTCAGTTATATTGTAGTATTTATACAGAGAGGCACATTTGATGTGGTGTCGGGGCAATGGCTTCTACAGCTTATTATAATAGTAATACAAAGGATTAATATTCTGAGTATTTTGAGAATTATGCAGCTTATATTGACAGCTGCATTAAGAAAAAATTAGAGCTGAAATTACTGAAATACAAACCTATTTGTATCCTGCATTTGAAATTAAATCATAATAAATATGTATCATATTTAATATGCAGTTTTCAGACATTTGATGGTTGTAACTTTCTGGACACGTGTTGGATGTGCAAACTGAAAAAAATGTGGTTTGTAGTTACACATGTATGAAAATGGAGAAGATCTGATATATGCTTGTATAATTTGTTAGAGGCAAATAGCTCTGGAAAAAAAAATTTTTTTTAGAATTATTTGCTGTGTGTATTGCTGGAAGCGGATATGTACAGTGCCAAAAGGAGCTGATAGTCATTAATGGGAAAAAGCTTGTAACTAGGGGGATCTAAGGACAAGTGGTTGTTGTAGGTTTGCTCCTGGAAAGCTGGCTATTTAGAGGTTTGGTCCCAAACCTACTGGAGCTGTAGAAAACACTCCTAATTCAGAGGGGCTTGTGAACATGGTTTGAGTGAAGTCTTCCTCTGACATATTGGACAGACACCAAAGCACCAACCACTTCACCTCTGTCTCATCAGCTATTAGTGGCTTGAGTTTTCAGTTTTGCCGGGATAGCACTCCCTCTCCTTTGGTTGCATTCTGATTAGGGGTCATGAGCTCCATGTGCTGTAAGCACATAAAGGGAAGGCTTTTTTTAGGGTGATTGCAAATAATTATGGGTGCAATTCTAGACAATTATTTGCACAGAAAATGTAGTAAATGTAAATATTTAGTTCCTGATCTTTGATTGTAGATGAAAAATGAACTGTATATGCAGTGGCCAAAGCATCTCTAAATTTTTTTTATCTGCAGTATTTAGAATCCACAACATACGGTAACTTCTTTGGGGATAACATGAAAACGTAACTTGAAATGTTGTGGCAAATTACATGACCCTCCTACACATATTATTTATTGAAAAAAAAAATAGCAGATTATTATTTATTTGGCATTTTATATTCTAACTCAGGATTCAGGCAGTTGGATTCCTGCTATGAGTCTATGCAAAATCCATCAATGATAAAGGTCCAGACATTCCTCTCCTCACTCTTATCTGGGGGTGGGAGGAAGGTGTTGAGGAAAGGTGTTTATGTGCTTTCTTGCTGTAGTACCTAGCAGAATTGTTAGCAGAGTTCCTGTCTGGTGCAGGGGTTCAGACCTTGGCTTGGAGACTGTCTGGTTCTGTGTCACTCTCATTAGGATCTCCAGACCAGTGCCTGTTATTAAAATACTGTCACTAAGATGGCTTGCTGAAGGTCTAGGCATCCATGTCATTGCATGTTGTGGGTGAGGGGCATGAGCTGATCCCACTACATGCACCCGATTCCTTCCCAGGTGATCTGGATGGCACCCCATTCGAACCCCATTTGTGAGACCTGCCTCTTACTGGCCACCTGCTTCCACGGCCAAAACACAGTGCCCTGCCCACCAACCCACATGGCTTCAGGGCACTCCACCCGGATGAAACTAATAAAGAAAGTCAGAGAGGTGAGTGAATGGTATAATGACACTCCAACTGCACTCAGAGCACCAAAGGTGCTCAAAGGGTCCCAACCCACCAGAAGCTCTGCCATGACAAACAGGACCAGGGTCTGAAAAGCAAAAGTAGTGGGAGATACCTACTACAGCCAAGGAGCAGAGTGTCAGGGTCAGGGGGATTAGATAGGACCTGATCTATTCAGTCTTCTGATGCTTGCAGTAGAGTGGGAAGGAGATAATGACTGTACGGTGTGTTTAAATTTGTCTGTTGTAGCAATTTATCATCTCTTAGGAATTGCTTACATACCTAGTCATGATGACCATGGGCATTCAATAACAGATGGGCTGAAATTTAACCTTCTTTAACTTACCAGCTTCCTAGTAATTGCCTCTGCAGCATCAGAGATTTGTTAGACAAAGGGGACCGCTGTTTTGGCTCCCCCTGATGAGGACAAAGTGGAGACTTTACCAGTTTGACCTTATATTTGCCTAGCTTCTAGCCATCATGAATCCCTTTGACGTCTCTGTCCAGAAGTCTCCTTCTCCAACCTCATTTTCATTTAAATAACACCATATTGAAATAACAATATATTGTTAAATATACCAAGGCATTTTCCATAGAACCTCCTACTAATAAATTATAGTTTTAACCATCAGCATAGTAAGAACAAATATTTATTTTTTCAGTGTATTTACTTGTTTAATGTCCATGCCTGCCTTGCTTGACTCCAGATTTTGCCAAAATACCAAGGAGGAATTACTGTGCAAATCTGTTCTGAAACTATGTGACTCTGTTGTTAGTTCCTATTCAAGGGAGTTTGCTTATATGGCATGATTTTTTTTTTTTCTGAGCTTTCCTTTTGTCCTTGTAAGTGCAGTATATCTGTCTAAGGGAAACTCAACTTGTGTCTTTGTCAACAAAATCAAGCTTTGTGCTCACGATAATCAGAATTTGGTTTCCCTCCACTTTGGGCCAGTCTGGTTGTGAGGTTTGTTAAATAATAGAATATATCCCAAGCTCCAGCACCTTCACTGGAAAGGCAGTGCCTTCCATCTATATCATCCTTCCTAAACTGGAGTATGAGTGGAAAGCAATCATTTAATGAACATGCAGACCTTGCACAATAATCTACGCTGGGGAGGCATTTTAGGTAGACATAGTAGTGCCTGCTTGGTGTGTCATATGTGGTAGATCTCACTTCACCATGAAAACCATCTAAACCCATCACTCTTCTGAAGATGCACTGCAAACCCTTGCTTGACCTTTCTCCCTTGGGTTTTATAACAACCTCTGTCTGCCTTGTCTCCACTGTGCCTTTTTTTCCTACCCCTCTGTTCCTCTTTTGTTTTTGTAGTGGATTCTTCAGTCTATGAGAAAGAGGGTGGTTTTTTGCTTTTGTTTCTGCTCTAGTTTGTTTTGGAAAAGACATAAAATGCCCCTGGCTCCTTTAGGAAAGGATCAGTGATGGTGTGTAAATTCAAGTTACTATTACTATTTCCAAAACTGGGTTTTTATTTCCCCAAAGAGGCCAAGATTTAAAATTGGATAAGAAAATATAATTAAGAGTGATCTTGATGCATGTCGCAACTATAGTTAAAGCAATCGATATTATCTGATTTGTGTGTTATTCAGTGCAGCTGGGGATGCCTATAAGTAAAGGAAACAAGTTTAAGTTAATAAAAAAGCACATGAAACATGGGGAATGGGGTCTACTCATTATTAAGGGAAGGAACATTATTTTAGAAGTCTGATTTTTCTTATACAGTACATTATAATGCATTGAACTTAATAACAGGAGAAATAACTGCAAAGATGAATGGTATCCTTGTAGGACACATGTATAGGATTTGGGTAACTAATTACGTTTAGAATCTTAAAGCACTCAAACAGGTGATTAACTCTATTTTAAATGTGACTTCAGCTAGAATACCAGCATTGCTTTGTGTGATTTAAACTGAAAGTGAAATACTGTAGTTCTCCATTCTTGAAAGATCTTTTTCCATTTTTCAAAGCTCAGTCTTGTGGGAATCAACCCAACTCAGCTGAGCAACAGACTGACTGTAAAACCCTTGCCCATGTGTTATTTGAAAGGCTCCTCAATTCCAATCTATTACCACTGTTCAGTCTCTCTTGAAAATAAAGGCATATTTAAAAGTAATATCCTACTTACAAAATGTTCCCCTTCTGTTCAAGATTTTTTTGGATGTCAAAATTAATGACAATGTCTTAATTTTTCAGAGTCTGTTTTAATATATTCTGCTTGCAGAGAAATTAATAGAAAATCAAAGGGGCAAGATGTTCAGTAAAATAAGTTCATTCATCTAAGAATATGGATATATAGTCTAATATGAAAAAAAATTTCAATAAATTTTCCCAGCATTATAAAAAGACAGCACACCCTGATTTGCAGGGTCAACTCTGACTGGGTTATTCATGTACAGCTTAGCAATTTTATTACATTTTTCTTAGAAAGATTTTTAGTAAGAAGTATTATCATAATTAGGAGAAATATACTCAATGTTCATTTTTGTAGTCCTTCTTCTTTAGGTAACTGATTTTACCTGTGCAGGCATGTTTTTTTTAGTGGGATGCTGATCTAAATGAGTGTTTGTAGGATCATGTAATTTTTCCCATAAATGCAGTAGCACTGACTAGCAGCTTCAGCATTTAGCTATAATTTATTTAACTACAATTTCTACCAAAATATGACTTAATATCATTAATTTTAAAACCTTAAAAGAAACACAGGTGTATTACTTACATCTTTAGATAATGCCTTTTTCCTAGTTGAGATTTCCATTACAGGCCTGCTGCTGATGTTTTACTTGGAAAATTTGATTACTCTTCCCTGGGGATCCCATATGTTGGATTTATTTATAAATCATATTTAAACTCCAATTAAAAAGGGAGATTTAGCATGTTTGCTTCCTTTATGTTTGTAGTTTGTGTTTGATTGCACTTAGTCTTGTTGCCATAACCTTTTTGACTGATTATGTGGATGTTGCTAAGAACGTGAGATATCCTCTGTATTTTCAAGCAACTTACTCTTCAGATTGGAGGACATAGATATTCAGCTCTGCTCCCGTCTATGCTTTTCCCTTGCTGTGGGAAGAAAATTACTTCTCCAGCAGCCACTTTGTGACTGTGTTTTCAGGACATTTACAAAAGATGCAGAGTTTCCAGAAATTGTTTTAAGTTTCTCATTTTGAAAGTTGAGCAGTAAGAGTGTGTCTGTCTGTGGACCTATATTAGCATCCCTGCAGCTACAGTTACTGCAAGCACTCCACTTTGCTGGGCAGCTGCTGCTCTCAGTAAGATAGTTGTGGTACCTCTGTAGATTTATTTCATTTGCTCCTCCACACTGGAGGATCAAGGCAAAGTGCTGAGCTTGCTGATCTGAGGACAGGAAGGATTTGTTCCATCCATGTCAGTGCTAAAATTGAGAAATACAAATGAAAGAGCAATGTTATTCACCAGAGGTGTGTTCCCCGAGTCTTGACACAGGCTGAACTTTTGCTGATTCCAGCAGGGGAGTTTGGTCTGAGTCACCGTCCAAGCTCATTAGGGCTGGTGAATTAGGTAACGAGCTCAGAGCCTTTGTTGTTTCACCAGAAAAGCTTTTTTTAAATTTTTTTTTTTTTTAATAGACACTTGTAAAACTTCTACAAAATATACACTCTTATTCTACGCAAAAAAAAAAAAAAATCTATTTAATAAAATATTGTAACTATTACCTTACAATGGGAAAGTGATTCAAATAGTCGGAAATAATAACTTAAAAACAAGAAGAATAATTTACATTCATTTGGACACTTCAGAATTAAGACTAGAAAACTGAGGTGGCAGCCATCTGTGGCATCAAATGTGATCTTGTTTGTATTCATATAATCCTGAAGTGAGATCATTTGCATTATTGCTGTTAATGAAAACTAACAGAAATGCAGGCCTGTAATTTTGAATGCTATGACTCTGTGTCATTTTCTGAAACATTTAGAAGCCACATGGGAAGGGATCACAGGAGACAGTCTAATATTGATACTGAGAGAACACGTATCTAGCAAGCAAAAGGCAGAGAAGGAAAAGTAAAAAAAAAAGATTAAATAAAATAAAATAATATCAATGAATTACAATATAGAATTAAGATTTATACCAAAATGTTTGAAAGTGGAATCTAGCTTGTGTTGTTCTCTGGTATTAATATAACCAAGGCAGGGGAAAAAAAAAAAAAACAACCCAAAATTAAAAAAGAACGAAACAAAGAAACATGACCACCACCAAAAATGTCAGGTAATTTGTCTGATGTGGATTGATTGGGAAGTTGGTCCAGAAACCTCGTGCCCTGTTTTTTCTTACCATGCAGGGGAGAGGAGGCTGAAGCTGTATAATGCATTATACCAGCATAACCCTCATAACACAAATCAGGGTGTGTGTGGTAGTCACCTCTGGTTTGGAAAAGACCTGATCTAACTCTTAGGAGTCCAGACAGCTAAAGAAATTAGTTGTTCCAAGGACAACCCCATGTAAGCTTGGCTCTAGATGAGCTTTTCATCCACTTACTGCCTCTGTGTCCCAAATCCCAAACAGACTGAAAACAATGACAACAAAAGTCATCTCTAGTTAGTATTGTACCTGAAGTGTCTAAAACTACAGTTTAAACTACTGAACCAACTCCTTCATTGGTGAAAATAGATTCCATCCATTTGTTTCATCATCAGCATTTTATGTGACCTAAAGCAAGACTTTAAGTTCCCCTTGGCTTTGAATTCTGGCCTAGATATTCCTTTCACTGGCGCTGGTGCATATCAGCAGTAATTTGGCAGAAAGTCACTAGACCCAACTTGTGATCCTGACCCAACCTCTGTTATTTTGTGGGTATGTTTGTGAGAACAAGTTTAAATAAGTTTGTGAATCGGTGGGAGGTCATGTGTTCTGGGTTTTGAAAACAGCTCTAAAATTTGGAAATACTTATTCTATCACTTGTCTCAAAACTTCAATGGAAGTAGCAATTCAGAGCAAAAGTTTCTCTCTGATCTTTGTAGAAGCTGGACAGTAAATGTTTTCAAAAAGGAACCCTTATCACTTGCACAGCAGAGGTTCTTGTTCAGTTAGAACTACATGTTTGTTTGTTTGCTTAAAAAATTAGATTTCCGTTGAGAAGCAATGGTTTAAATTAAGAAAAAAAATATTTATAAAACCTAAAAAGCAGGTTCAAGAAGCTCTGCACTTCAAACAAGTTCTAAAGATTTTAAAAATCCATAAACACCATGGGGTTCTCACACTCTAATTATGAATGTTTAGATTTCAGTATTCATTTCCTCTGATTGAAATACTGCAGGATGAATTATTCATCCAGTATATATACAGGGTCATGGAACTTAATCCCCTCCATTTATTTTAAGTGAATGTCATGTTTGTAAAAAGTGCCAGATTGACAGACAAGATTCAACCCTTCTGATAACCTACACTTTGTATCTAAAGCTGTTTAGAAGTAAAAACTCTTGCAGCTAGAATTATTGGGTCATGTCGTTCATTGATGAAAGTCAGAGATGAAAATCAGAGTGGATTTTTTTTTTATTATTTTTTAGTAGCATAGTTTAAATCACATAAGGTGAGGTTTTCTCTATCCCCTCAGCTTTAAAGTTGGGCCAGAGGAGGCCTCTGGCTGCTTTGTGGGTATGGCTCAAACCTCCCCTGAAGCAGAACCAGACTTGATGCTGGGCCAGTCCTTACCCATCCCAGTGCCACCTGCTTGGCTGAAGGCACCTACTGGCATCCACACCATCATGGGTTGGAGTGATAAATCTTTGTAGCACTGGAACAAAACTAAGGATGAATCATTAATTCAGTGAGTCAGTGACAACAGCTTTTCAGCATTGGTGGCCTATGACAGGTCACAACTGGTGGTTCCTACACGACTGTCTCCATATCCTGCCCTCAGTAGTTAGGGCAACATCTTTGTCACATTTTAAGTAGGTGTTATAAAACCAATAGTTATCTTAGTTATAATTCAAATCAAGGGCATTGCTAAAAGGGTTGTTCTGTCTGTCATAAATCAGGGTAGGTATTCTTTTAAATTAAACTTTTACAAAAATTAGTGAATCTTTAGTTGTCCCATCCGTTTTTTTATGACTAACAATCAAAGTAGCTCCTTTCACTCCAGTGAAATTCAGTAACAGCCTAGGGCTTCTCCACTAATTATTGTTCAGAGACTGTCATCTTACTTTGTGCCATAAGACCATACTAAGAAAGGCTACACAATAAGTATTAAGGCAACATATATATAATTGGATTAAATATTTATCAACAATGCTTGCATTAATATGAGCTGTTCAGGAGCTCAGATTTGCCCCCAGAAAACCCCGGGCAGCCTTATCTGTGGGAGCTGCAGGAGGCAGGGACATGGGCTTGAGCATTGGTGGCCCAGCAAAGAGGTGGCACATTGCCTGGCACAGATTTAGCTTATGTTCATTAGCTTATGGCCAGACACTGTCCCAGCATGGGATCAAGCAGGGCACAGCCCAGGGAACCTGCCCAATAGGCTGTGTGAATAAGGACAACCTGTTTCTGGCTGAAGGGAGGTGAGCTGTGGGGTTGGGTATTGCATGGCTCAGGGCCAAAGAATTGGCCCTGGTCCATTTTATTTACATGTACAGACACAATCCACAAGTCCAGGTTTTTTGTTTTTTTTTTTTTTTTTTTGTTTTTTTTTTTTTTTTTTTGTTTTTTGTTGTTTTTTGTTTTTTTTTTTTTTTTTTTTGTTTTTTTTTTCTGGA
>JANIJG010020439.1:24954-36970 GCA_024611175.1 Megaceryle torquata
TTACTAGTCACACAACTTTAAGACACTTCAAAATAAAAAAAGAAACAAGAGGGATTTTTTTTTTTTTTTTTTTTTTTTTTTTTTTTTTTTTTTAATAAACCAGGGTCAGCATTTGCTGTCAGGATCGGGGCTATAAAATCTGGAGTGAACCCACTGAGGTGAATGCATTAATTTGGGGAATATGGAGTATATGCAAGTGCAGAATGTAAGTTTTCATTCTGAAAAGGCTACACTCCATTCCCAAGTTGTCAAATATTTTCAAAGAAATCAATGAAGCCTAATACTCCCTTCTGTGACAGCCCCACTGTGTTTGCATGATCCTGGTACAGAATGCCTCCAGTGTAAAACTGAACCAGACACCATATTAAACCAGGAGTGATGTGGGATTGGTCTGGCACGTTCATGGATTTGTTTTTGAAAACAATGCTGTGTTTTCTGCTTTCTAATGGTTCTCTTTTTTATCAAAGATCAGGCTGAGCTGTTAACTGAAATAAAATCATGTTGGAAAGGATGTAAAACCAAGGGCTATATATGTATATACAGTATGTTTAAAGCCTTTTATTTTTATATTTTGAATGCTCTAAATTAATAAAAGACTAATTATAAAACATTTTGCTTTTAGTTTTCAAAATTATCTTAGTAGTGTCTTCTCTTTGGCTAAGTTACAATAATGAAATGCAAGGAAAAGGAACATTTGTCTTGAAATGATAAACTATAACAGAGCTAATTTTATTGATTTTAGCTATGAAGTTGCATAGGTATGAGAAGCCACTGTTGTCAAATTTAGACAAAAGAGAGTTTACTGAGCATGTCAGTACAAGCATCCTTGAAAGCACTGAGAATGCATTTCTATTTTTAGCTTTTTGTCACTTTTCTAATGCATTAAAAACACTCATGAGACAAGATTTCACATGTGAACTCTCATTTGCAAGTAACAAACTGGATTTTTTTTTTTCAGGATTGCTGAGAAAAAGGTTTGTACCACCTTAAGAGGAAGAAGATTTGAAGTTAACAGTGTGAATGCAGTAGGGGGTGATACAGAACCTCAGCAATTGCAAAATAAGCATTCATTTGATAGCAAACCAAGTTTAGATGATGGGAACATTTTTATAACAGAATGTGTAAGTTTAATTTATTTAAAGAGGTCTTCAAAAGAAACTGTAGAGTGGCACAACTGCATGAACTGGCACTGTCTTCTGTTAGCATAGCAGGGATTACTGTATTTCACAAGCTACTTTGGATGGCCAGTAAAGACAGAAATATATCCCTGGGATATGATTTATATCTACACTGACTGGGAAAAGCATCAATTTTAGCTTTAGAGGAACATTATCTATAGAAAGGTGCGTTTCTTTGAGGTGTATGCTATTTATGATTACATATGTGCTATCTAGTCTAGAACATTGTTTCTCCAACCCCTGATGGTAATGAAAGGCTAAAGGGGCAGTCAAAGTGCATTGAGCATTTCTGTCACAGGACAGCTCTTTAAGAAGGTGAATAAAACACAATAAAATCTCTTATACCTAAAAGTATTTTTTTTCCTGTTCATTTATTTACTAATTTCTTCTGTGATTCCCACAGCTCTTTGGCACTTTTATGTAACTTGATTCAGAATAAGTATTTTCAGTATATCCTGTGACGTGAATGAGATTTATACAATGTATATGGCCAGGAACAAGTAGGACATTTAATAGCAGTATGTGTGTTTTTAAGGCTGTGGCTAGTCATGCTGTCCTTTTTCTGTCCTAACTCCCAACAACTTAAGAAGTTTGTTTATCAGTGTTGAAATTGTACTGCACTGAATTGAAACTGGACCCAAGACTGATGCAAGAGTTTGCAGAGTATGGGTCATGTTCTTAACCTGGAATCAATGGAGGTGTTAGTTTACACTACCTTAGTATGGCCCCACAGGATTATTCCATTTTTTTTCTTCAAAATCCCCTGAAATTTTTTATGTTGCCCTTTCAGCTGATTTTTTTTTTAAGTTTATTGACTAAATAGTATAATTCATTGTCCAGAATTTTCAGTTCATCCTTCAAAAACCAACTTGTTCTTATGTCTCCTTTATATTTCCTCTTGATCCAGTAAAACAATTACAAGTATCAACTGTACTGTTTACTTATGTGCTTACACAAAAGCATGTGCCTAAGATTTTTCTTGAATCAGGACCTGAAGACCAAATTTGGTTTGAACTGTATTAACTTCAGTGTAATATGAGGGCATTAACACCATAAAGGATGATAATCACTTTTACTTTATTGAAGTGTATTTTAGAATGCATGTAATTTTAAAACATACATTTTTCAGAAGCACTACTTGTGATCAGCTGTATTCTGAAGCCATGCATAAACGTATTCATAAACCAAAAGCATCACTGCACCACCTGGAAGAAAAGATATACATACAAAATTCAGTATTTTCAAGATTTTGTAGAGCATTGGTAGCGTGTAACCTAAAGCAGGATATGTCACTTACTTGCAAAATGGATAATTCCACTAATTCCATAATTAATTAAAAAGCTCCCAGTTCTTTAATCATACCAATTTTACTTAATATTGAACATAAAGTTGATGTGAAAAGCTTGTATGTTAAAATCACCCTCAGCGTGATTTTTCCTAACATTTCAAGATCAATGTTTTTCTTTGTTCTTTTACAAGTGAATATGTGTATATTTGTGTGTTTGTTCATAATTAGATTTGGCCATGAAAGAGCAGCTTGAATGGTGGAATGACAAAAATTCATCACCAGGATGATGAAAATGCTTCCAGGTAAGAGTCAATAAAGGTTTTCAGCTGTTTGTTTACTGTATCTAAAGCAGAAGATCATAGGATTGAGATAAATACAATCTTCCTGTGCCAGTACCTGGCTATGAATCCACAGGCAAAGTTCTGATCTGATGAAATGGCATTATCTGCTAGAACTGATAACAGTATAAAATCCCAGCTTGAATGTGATGAAGTATCTTTGCTGTTAGTACAGCCCTTCTGTAACCAGGCTGTAATTACTGTATGAACTAATGAAGGGAACATTTCAGAAGGTATATAAATATAGAGAAGTTTCTAGTTGGAGAAGATGGGTAAAGAGAATGGGATTTCAGCCAGGAGGAGTAAAAGTGTTACAGTGTGCTGCTACTTGTGTGTGCCAGCACTGAGGCACAAATACTCTTGCATTTGCCTTTGCCTGTTGTCTCAGTTATCAGGTTAGAGTGGCACCTCTAACAAACAAGTCTGCTGAACTGGGCCAACCTTTCTAGGTAGATGGGATAGGCTCAGAAAACCAGGCACACAGAACTACCACCTGAGTTTTCCCATGTTTATCCTAAGGAACTGTCACTGGACTTGAAATCCTCCATGAACACCAGCTCATAGAGAGGGAGGCAGAGCAAAAGTTTGCAAAAGGCTTTGACCAACACACAAATCATAGACACAATGGCTAAGATGTGATCTGAACTCATATCAAGGTGGATTCCAATTCTTATACTGTGTGATCTGTTTGTGTATCTCTTTTCCTGAAAGCATTCACCTGTTGAAGAAATGAATTACCTTTCCAGTCACAATAAAGATTGCATTACTGTTTCATCCAAAGCCAAATCTATATATTATTCAATGGGACTACAAAAGTGTTCAGAATTAAGTGCACACTTACCTGACTTGCTGGACCTGGGCCAGAATGCACAGTCATTTGTAAGACTGAAAATTTTATTCCAAAATCTGCTGCGCTAATGGGCACTGGAGAAGCAAAACCCTGCCTTCTCTTTGTCCTGTATGTAATCTAGTATCATTGGAGTGTGAGGGAAAAGGCTTTCTGCTCCAGATTTATGCTGAACTGCCTTGTTTCCCCTCCTCACCTTCTTCCTGTACCCTGCATACTAACCAGGCATGGTGTAGCACTTAACCAGATGGACTGGATGTGCAAACATTTATAGACAAACCTAATGCCTCCTTTATACTGTAGAACGGACTCTGTACCTACTTGCTTTTAACCATATATGTTCTTGCCTATTAAGCCACTTTGCACAATTGGAAATACAATTTCATGGGAATGGGATACTGTTCATATTGTGGCTTCTGCTCTTTTTGATGCTGCCTCTCTGCTCTGGAAAAGTCTAAGGGACCAGTGCTTTGCTTTCATGATTAATCAAAACCCCCAGTCAGGGAAACCAGTGTAAAAGTTGAGGAAGATCTAGCTCTCAACCTCTGTGCTCCTGCATTTGGAGTAAGAATTAGTGAGAAGGGGTCAATCAAGAAACCCAGTATTAAGTTATCTTTGTCCTCGTAGTCTTCTAGGGTCGCGCAAGTCCTTTCACAGCTCATGCTATTGGCCTTTCAGTATTTGTTCTTTACAGTCCCCACAGACCACAGGAGAATAAAATAACTGGAACTTGATATGCTTGGATTTTGCTTCAACTAGTTGAGAGCATTTATACCAAAGAGACTCTAACCTGCATTTTAAGGTGACATTACATGGGTACAGAATAGTCCTAGTGAAACCAAAAAATCACATTAGAAAGAAAGAGGGAGCTTTAAGAAACACTTCCAAAGGTTTTATAGTTCTGGCATTTGCATGGGTGTATCCATGCAAATGTTGGCTTGTTCAGAAAGTGAACACAAACCAGCAGTTACTTGGATCTGCGATCCTCCGATGTGTATGTGTAAATGATTTTTTTTTTTTTAAGACACATATTTAGCCAAATCAATCTATGATACTATCAGAACATGCTATTATCAAAAGAAATCATTCGAAGATGAAAGAGAATTTGATGATTTCTGGTACACTGTTTCATTTATTTGACTGATGCTTACTACATCTTGTCAAGAAACTGAAAATCAGAAAGCAAGAACAAAAGCGATATAGAAACGACAGAGGGAAAATTACCTGGACCAAGCCTCATGATCTTGGGAACCAAGCCTTTGTACAGAGCCAGAAATCTGTAGCAGAAGAAAAACAAACAAAACATTTCAAACAGTATTCTTGCTCTAAAAGAAGAATGGAATTTTAGCGTGTGTTTGTTAAAATGCTGGCAGAGCAGTTAGAAGCAATTATTTGAAATTACACATGTTCAATAGCAGGCCGTATCTGGATTTTAACATTTTACAGAGGCAGATCAGATGAAGAGAAAAAGTTAATCAATGTTCAGCCCCAAAAGCAACGTTGTGAGCCTAGCCAATCAGAAATATGACTTTAATCAGTGAGATGGTTTTACTTTCAAGACAAGTCTGTTAACAACAGCTGCATACATGGACAAAATGACTGCTATAATTGACTATCAAAGCTACAACTCAGTCCCCACTTAAGAAATATGTTAGAAAGTTGGAAAACATTACTGCTACAAGGATCTGTCCCCAGTTAATTATTTCAGCAGTTCTTTTAAAGGTATGGAGATCTGTATAATTATAATTAGATTAAATTGGGAAATTTTCTGTTTTCTGTTGATATTTTCTTTTTATAAAATGAAGAATTGAAAAAATTACACAAGATACATGAAGCATTTGTTTGTGGAATGTAAATGTTGACAAACAAATAAGCAACTTCTAAGTCTTTTGTAAAATTTCACATGGAGTAGGAGGACATCTCCTTGCAATTCTAAACTACTTTTCAAAATGTTATATTGTGCTCTTTTGACATGTGAGTTCAGGGTGGCTTAAGGGTCCTCATCAAATCTGAAATATAACAGAGTGATTTTATGAACCCATATGAACTAAAACAGAAGTCTGGACATTTATTAAAATAAGAATGTTTTACCCTTCCTCTTTATAGACTGTTGCCATAGTTTTAAAACAGGTTTTGTACTTGATCTCTCCAGGAACTGGCTGTGGTCCTTGAATTCTACTTTTTGCAACATCAAAAGGAATGTTAATAATTGAGGCTATTGTTCCCGAGACTAGCCCAATTCCAAATTTCCTCAAAAACTCCAAATTTGGATCCTACAAAAAAAGAGAAAGAAAGAAAGAAAGAAAGAATAAAAAGGGAAATGGAAGGACCTATGCAGGTTAAGCACTATAAAGTAATGTGCATTTAATCAGAAAACTCACACAACACAACACACTCATGTTATTTTAGCGGAACACATTAGGATTTCCTATGCTGGAACTTGTTTTCTTGACAATCCTATTGGCTATGTTTTTACACATGGTCTAAATTGCTGAAGTACACATTTCCTCACACAGGATTTATAAACACAGTTCATAAAGAAAGACTGGTATGGCATATGGGGATGATTTGTATAATTGGGCTTCACAATGTACTTAGTATTACTGTATCAAAACAGGAGAAATCCAAGCACACTATTAGCTAATTGGCCAGAATATTTTACAAATGACAGCAACTTCCACCATGAAGCCTACTAAAACGCTCATTTGTGTGTTGGACCCCCAAATGCTAAATTAAATAAAGGCTAATCTCAGTCTGCTGCCATTCCCCTCCAGGTTTTTTACATTTATTTTCACATGTAGCTGATCCACTGTACTGAGAAGTGCTAGCTTCCTGTTATTAACAATCCAACTCGGTGCAACTGCAAAAGAGCCTCCACGTTCTGTGCATTATAAATGGTGGTAACTCACTCAGTTAATTGGCTGAAGAATTTACAACAGATTGTTTCTGAACCCTACTATATATTCACAGTAAAAGGTAGAAGCAGGTTAGAAGTGCATCTGAAAATTTCTTTGCTCACCAACAGTTCACAGTTCAACCAGGTTTTATTTGATCTTTCAGAAAGACCTCCTACCTTGGCATTTTCTATGACATCAAAGAACCCAGAGTTTATCTGGGAGTCAAAGTCTCTTGAAGCAAGTTTAATCCTATTTGTCTAAGTAGTGGAAGTCACAGGGAAGTGTGTTCCAGGGCATTTCCTATGCACATAATTTTTTTGCTGCTGGTCTTCAACAGCAAGGACACTTATTTTGCTGTATCAGACTCTATATGCAGTTCTTTTTTTTTTTTTTTTTCATGAAGGTACTTTAATTATAGAAAAGCATTAGTAAAATAACAAACGATCATGCCATGTTATAACATCATCATAATACTAAAATGAGAGTTGTTTCCTAAATCTGTACATTTGTGACTGAAAAAGGAAACAATGGTTTCCTTACCAGATTAGCCACAAGAAACATAAATTAAAACTTCTGTAATATGTGCTGGATGAAGTCCATACAGGTGTTTAGAGAGAAATGTCAAAACCAACCATGTTTTTTATTACTTGCAGAAAAACTCAACACCTTGATTTCACAAAACATGAAATAATTGTAATACCTTTTAAAAATGAGAATGGCTTGTGGTACATAAAGAATTGCAAGGCTTTATCAGCAAATAGCTTAGCAACAAATTTCTGTTTACTTTGTACATACTAACAGTGGTTTAAATGCAAATAAAATAAAGCAAATATTTCTGGTATCTAGAGAAAAAAAAAAAAAAGACCCCTTTTGAAGTTTGAGGGGCAGCAGTATGGCAGCCCCATTCCAGCATGGTGCCTACCTACCTCCAGGCAGCAGATGTATGATTATACCCACACCTGAGAGCTAAGTACTATTCCAGATTGTGCTAAACTCCTCAAACCAGGCTGCAGTGAGGAGGCTACCACTGCTTTGTTGACTTCTGCACCGAGAAGGCTATCACTGCTCTGTTGACTTTTCATAGTTTAGAATGGTCTGAAGTATCTTTGTCATTAAATTTGGTGCAAGGACCCTTTCTTCCATAGCATCAAGAACAGCGGGCTGCTCTTTGGGCTAAGCAAAAATCAGGCAAAAATATTAACTTGTAAAACATTGAATATTGAGTCTTGCTGTTCCTAACAAGTCCTTTATATTTGAGTGACTGAACATTTTCATATTTCAGTGAATTCCCAATGCCAGTGTTGCCTGCTTTATGACTGAGTGCCACAAAGCATGGGATACAGTGGGTATCCAAGAAAGTGAACACATATTAAAACCTGACACTGCACTAATGCAACTGAAGGGAAATGAAAACAAATTGCTTTATTTCTATTCCAGTATTAGTGACACAAAAAATGTTGTAAGGCAGCATTTTGCCCATTCACAAATGGATTTTAACCAAACATGCTATGGTATACAGTAGCTTTGCTATGTAAGTTGATTTTTACTATTTGTCTCATAGGAAAGGCTTTTCTATGGCATTCATCACTGTAATATCCAGCTCATTTAATTCATACAACAGATTCAAAATAAATTTAGCTGTTAAAAATAATTAAAAAAGTTATTTTTTTCTAAAAGCATGTGTTAGTGGCATTTTACTGTGCTAATGCTTCCCACTGAAAGAAGAGATTTCCAAAGATAATTTAGTCCTCTACATACAATTTTTACCTGGACAAAGGAACTTCATCTGTCTACCAGACAGGTGCAAGATAGTGCTGTCAGGAAGCAGTGCCTTTCTTTTTACATCAAAATCTGTCCTATTCCATGGACAATGACAAAATATTCCTAATAATCTAGGTCCCTGTGAAAGGTGACATAAGGATCAGGTATCTGTCTAGTGCTAACACTGCAACTGGCTAGTGGAGGCAGTTATCATCATATTAAGTTCTGCATCATGCAGTTCACTGACCAAATATTACATGTTTCATATGTCTTACATTAGCAAAAAAGATTCTGACAAGCTCCTCTTGCTTTCATAAATGGTAGAACTAGAGAAAAAAACATATACAAGTTCTGGTTTTAAGCAAAGGCAATTTTTATGTTGTACGAGCAGAACATTTAGAACAGAAACTTAATTTTAGATGGTGCCACACCACAATACAGTACCCCACAAGGAAGTGAAATACCAGTTTGCTTATTCACAATGGGATAACTTTGCTGTAGTTGGATAACAGAATCTGTGATCATCTCAACTTTTTCGCATGCTCTTCACAATCACATTTCTTGTACATGAGGCCATGCCCTGTGAGCACCATTAGCCATTAAAAATAAAGAGTAAAGTAGGCATCACTAATAAATGCCATATCTATGCATGTCCTGCGGGATTTCCCTGCTTCCTTTGGCAAAAAAACTTTTGAGATATTATCTGGTTTTTGTTTTTTATTCCTATCATAACATTTTAAAGGAAGTGCAGTGTAAGTTCCTTCTGAATCATATGCTGCTTAATTCCTTTTTTATATTCCATAATTTCTAGGAACAGAAAATTCTATCCCTAAATCCAGCACATACACACCCATGTATAAAAGTTTCACTCCCTGGAGACATTATTAGTTTTAGTCTCCAAAGGCCCAGGCTTTTCTTTCCCTACTACTTCTTTCACCTGTTTATTTGCTGTGCACTTTATCAAAACCTCTGTATAAATACTTGATCTCAGTCAAAAGCTTCCAGACTATCTTCATCTGTACTGAAGGAAGGTCACAATTAAATAAGCAGCATAGATATTAATCCAGCAGTGAAATAACTCTTTGGTAAAGGCATACATGCTTGGAACTCAGTTAACTTAATTCTTTCATAATAATAATAATTAAAAAAAAAATCTGAAAAGTCATTTTAGAATAGATAATGACTCACTATAGGAGACTTATTTGTCCTAATATAGATACTTCGGTGCAGTCCCAGGGTTCAAAGGCAGGATACCACACTTGCACATGCAGTGAACAGAAGTATGTACCATCAAAGGAACAGCTCATAGTCCCTAAGGCAGGTTGCTTGAAGTAAGCACAGATAGATAATGTGGACAGTCCACTGAAATGTAATTCAAATGTAGTTCAATTGAAGTGTTCAGAAACCTGACCATATAGACACTCAGGAATACCACTTGTTTTTCCCTTGTGAGGCCCTGTTCAGTTTGTGTAAGTGGCAGAATGTGCATAATAATAATAATAATGATAGAATAATGTTTGGAGTTGGTAATTGCAAAGCAGTCTATTGAAGTTAACCTAAAACTAATACTTGGAATATTTGCATTAATTTTCTTAAACTCCTTTGAAAATGTGAGCCATAATAGTTTTATACATGAGTCACATTTGACACTAAAGTGCCAAAAGTGATTTGAAATGACCACTAAATTTAAATACATTTGCTCAAGGTCACATAACAGGTCAGCAGAGAAGCCAGCAATGGAACTGAGATACTGCACTTTATACTGAACATTCCACCTCCTTGTGTGTGAGAGGGAAGACTTTAAAATACAAGGCTTTGGTTTGGCCAGCTCTGGTTCTGCCCAGTATTATACCCAGGAATTACAGGACTGAAGAGGGAGATGCGCCAGGAATAAGTAGGGCAGCATCTTGTCCCTTTTAGCTAAGGCAAAGTGTAAGAGCATAGGAACTTCTATGGCAAGCTAAGATGTGCTACAAGACCTGAGCTAGGCTATACTGAGTATAATTGTTTGACAACAAAAAGGGCTGTAAGGAAGTGCTTCACCCAGCCTAAAAATTTTTTTTAACCACTAAATGGAGCTTCCATTGGCAACAGAAAACGGAAGAAGGGAACACATGAATCTGAGGAAGGGGAGCTTCCAAGACAGAGGAGAAAAGGTATATTCAGAGAGAGGCAAGGTGGGAGATAGCTCTCAGGAAAGCAAGAAGCAACAGATGAAAAAATCAAATGAATTGCTTTAAACACAGACATTGAGTCAGAACCCAGAGGAAAGACAGGGTCTGGGTCTTCCTGCTAAGTTCTAGAGGATAGCTGGGAAGAAAGGCTGTCAAATTCTACTCTTATGAGAGGGAGAGGCTGGTTCAGATGATTTGGAGGCATGTAAACTCCCAGCAGAAATCAGCAGTAAGGAGAAGGGAATTATATAGACTCACTGCAGGGCACCAGAAAGGGCAAAAATCAAAAGATTAAAGTGAGCTTCATCACTGTTGTGATAACATCATGTTTTTATTCTTTTAAAGAATATTTACAATTTTTGTTTGTGACTTAAGACTTGACCTCATCTTAATGAACAGCTTCATATTTTTATTGACTTTGAACTTCTGTCCATCTCATGCATTAACATAATAAACTCCTTATTGCAAACTACAGCTTGCTATCTCATTAATGCAATGATGGTCTGATCTTTGTCAAAAGGCATAGGAAATGCTGCAATTATAACTACAGTAAACATATTGATGACCAGGGAAGGCATTCCAAAATGCATAGTCACAGCCACACTTTGTCTGAATTAAATGTGCTTTTTCACATTGGTATTATCTTGGATTCCTCCTTGAGCACAATCTCATTGCAGCAGACATTTACTTATGTTTTTAAAATCCACCTGTCAGATGACTGACAGCATAAAAACATGAATGACAACCACTGGGATAAATGTCCTGGCTAGTCTCCAGAGAGACATGGCTGTCTACTGTACAAGGTATACATTTTAAAACAGTCTGCAATCCTCTCAGTGCTCTCTCTGGTTTTCTCACAATACAATTTCCTGATAAAATTATTAATTTTGCTCCAGATTTATAAGTAGCATTATTATCTATTATTTACTCTTTTGCTATAACCTTTTGGACCCACAGGGTAAAGCTACAACATCACTTCATGTAGTCCTAAACCAAACATCTGCATAACAAAACTTTTTATATAAATAAAAATAGCAAGAATGAATACAAAAACTAAAGAAGTTTCATGGCCTATCAGCCTTTGTGACTGATTGATACTGATGTCTGGAAGGGTGCAAGCCCAGACTTGGCTTACATGGGCTTATTCCCATGGAATTCAGTTTTCAATAAGGCATGTTTCCACTGAAGATTTCCCTCACTTGGTGCACTCATAAGATGCACTTGTGAGATCTCTAATCCTTTTAAATGATTATTTATATGTCTTGCAAGAACTTGAGCTATTTTAAGCCTGCGTCTCTGTCAGCTACAGTTGACCTTGGTTACCAGTTTCAGCATTATCCTTATTTCATAGAATCATAGAATCAAAGAATGGTAGGGGTTGAAAGGGATGTATGGAGATTATCGAGTCCAACCCCCTGCCATTGCAGGAACACCTAGGGCAAGCTACACAGGAACGGATCCAGATGGGTCTTGAAAGTCTCTAGAGAAGGAGACTCCACAATCTCTCTGGGCAGCCTGTTCCAGGGCTCTGTC
>JANIJG010020440.1:0-15817 GCA_024611175.1 Megaceryle torquata
TCTGCTCCCAGGGCTCTGATCTGGGGAGACCCCCCTGCAGTGCTGGGACCAGCTCTGGAGTCCTCAGCACAGCAGAGCCAGGGACCTGCTGGAGCGGGGCCAGAGGAGCCCCAGCAATGCTGGAAGGGCTGGAACCCCTCTGCTGGGAGGCCAGGCTGGGAGAACTGTTGATGTGCAGTCTGGGGAAGACAAGGCCTACTTGTGGCCTTTCAGGACTTCAAGGAGCCTGCCAGAAAGATGGGGAGGGACTCTTTACAAGGGAGTGTAGTGATAGGGTGAGATGTAATAGTTTCAGACTGAAAGAGAGAAGATGTATATTAGATATATTCTTTACCGAAAGGGTAGTGAGACACTGGAAGAAGTTGGAGAGGTGGTAGAAGGTAGAACTTTAGGTAGAACATTGCAGAAGGTAGAAACCCACCCCTAGAAACATTTCAGGTCAGCTTGGATGGGGCTCTGAGCAACCTGACCTAGTAGAAGGTATCACTGCCCATGGCAGGGGAGTTGGAACTAGATGATATTTAAAGTCTCCTGCAACCCAAACCATTCTATGTCTCTATGATTCTATTTTCAGGCGTGAAACATAGGTTTTGTGCTGGTTTACGCAAAGGCATTGCAGAAGCTGGGAAAATCTTTACCCTTCCTTTCTGGACTAATGGGACTTAACAAAGTGACTGGGTAGCTTCTGAATAAAGGAAATGTTTGGATATGTTTGCATTTTTATGACATCACAGGGAATGCACTTTTTCTGCACTGTAACGTATCAGAAAAGAGCAACAATGAGAGCATCCATAGACCTGATTACTCCTGACCTTAATAAGACAATTCTTGCTTACTTGAGGGTGCTGTTCAAAAACACTTAGGTGGAAACACTTTAGGTGAAAAGTGTAGTTTCATGAAAGGGAAACATTCAGCAGGACTAGGTAATTTTCAAGGATATTTCTTATTGGAGAAAATAAAAATGATTCAATTTGTCCTCTTCTTTAGAAGATGTCACATTTTTCTGTCTCCACTGGGAGAAAGAAAATGTGATTAATTCTGTCATTTTTGTTTTCATCTGGACTTCTATAGTATTTGTTGGTTCTGGGATTCTTTTTTTTTTATTATTATATCTGTTTTATAGCAACATTTTTGCACTATTGAAATGTCATGTTTTAACAGAATAAAGCTCAAAACCCCTAAAACACCAAGGTGACATTAGTAAAAAAAAATTTAATGGTTCCAAATTTTTTTATTATTTTTGTATTCTGTGGAAGATACTAAAGTTTTAGCCTCTTGAATTTGAAATGAAATCATATCTGTAGATGTTGTAGAATTGGGTTTCATTCCCCTGAATCCACTTGTCATGGGGAAGAATCACCCCTATTTTACATGAGATGTAGAAGAAGTCAAAGAGATACTGATGTTGTGTTTACATTGGGCCTCGGATGAGTGGGCCACCAGGCAGCTTAGAAGCTGATGTTAAAAAGATGAGCCATGACTCATCTCTGTGCATTCACAGCTCTTGAGCAGAAAATAACAGCTAGAAAATGTTGGCTGTCCTCATGTGATAGAGGTTGTAGAGTCTCCTCCTCTAGAGTTTCAAGACCTTCCTGTATCTGTTCCTGTGTGGCCTGCTCTGGGTGATCCTGCTCTGGCAGGGACGTTGGACTCAATGACCTCTAGAGATCCTTTCCAAACCATTCTATGATTCTATCATAGCAGCAACCTTAGCCTAGAGCAGCAGCCCAATCCCTGGTATGCAGCCCCTCATTACAAGAAAAACATTGAGGTGTTGGAGCATTCTCAAAAAGGGCATCAGAGCTGATAAGGATCTAGAGAACAAGTCCTGTGAGGAGTGGCTGAGGGAACTGAATTTTTTTAGTCTGGAGAAAAAGGCTCAGGGGAGACATTCTTTCTCTTAACAGCTGCCTGAAAGGAGGTTGGAGACAGGTGGAGGTTGATGTCTTCTCCCAAGGAACAGGTGTTAAGACAACAGTTGCACCAGGGGAGGTTTAGATTGGACATTAGAAAAAAATCTTCTCTGAAAGAGTTGTCAAGCCCTGTCCCAGGCTGCCCAGGGCAGTGGTGGAGTCCCCATCCCCAGTGGTATTTAAAAGCCATGTAGATGTGGTGCTCAGGGACATGGTTTAGTGGTGGACTTGCAGAGCTATCTGTGGTTGTACTTGATGGTTTTAAAGATCTTTTCCAATCTAAATGATTTTACGATTCTAAGATCAGAGCCTCTTCACGAAGGACCTCTGCCCAGAGACATGCACATGACAGTGCCACAAGTGAGACAACACGACAGCTTTATCAATAGGGATCTACATGAGGGGACTGAGTAGGTCTGTATTTCCTGTCTCAGTCTGCCCATGGCTTGTGTAAAGCTTGTGCCTCATGCTGGGTTTCATCCCACCCAAGGGGGACATCAGGCAAGCTACAGTTTGAGCCCATGCTCAAATGCAATCTTAAATACCCAATGAGATCCTGAGTGCCCAGCACTGAGGCTGATGTAGCTTTCCTGTGTAGCAGTCAAAAGGCTGATAAGCTCTTGGTTATTCTAAGGGTTAATGAGCAGTTACAAATCAGAAAGGACCTCTTCTCTGGGGTGTGAATTAAAGGCTTTCTGCACTGGCTGTGTCGGGAAGTAGCAGGAAATTTGTCTGCATCTCCCCAGAAGCTGCCCACACACAGCAGTTTGTCCTGCAGGACTGTACGGGGGTGGAAAGACATCTCCACTTCCAGAGCAGAGACATCCCTGTCTTTCAAAGATGCATAGCGGGGGAAAAATAAACAACAGACTCCTCTCATTGCAAAGTGAGCTAGAAATGTGCAATTGCTTAGGGAATATACCTAGGACTGGAATTAACAAACAGCAAAAGTAAGGTGGAAATGTTCAAGTTCGGAGGGTTGAGGGCTCATGGTTCAGGTGGGTGTCTTTAAAGGGAGAGGAAAATGGAGGGAAGCAGCTCTCTTTTCCCTTTCTGCTTCCCTACAGGGACTGGACTAGGTAGTACAAGACCTGAGGTAGCTGTTACATTTTTTTTAAAAGTCTTTATCAAATCCAAGTTCATTAAATAATTTTTTGCAGATCTTTGACTAAGGATCTTGGACTTTAGGGACCATTTGACCATAGAGCTCTGTTTGTAGCAGCACAGTGAAACTTGATGGAATACTTTAAACTGTTTTAGTTCCTTTACATCTCGGGACAGCTTCCTAAAATATTATTTTTTAAAAGTCTTCATCAAATCCAAGTTTGTAAAAGAACTTTTCCAGACCCTTAACTAAGGATCTTGGACTTTAAGGTCCATTTACCCATAGAACACTGTAGCAGCACATCTCTGCTGTGCTATCCTGACTAAGGAGGGTTTCTGGAAAAGAGTTCCTTTTCCTCTTAAGAAATTTTATATGTTATTATTTGTACAGTTTGTTTTATTCACTGAAGTGGCAAGAAGTTTCTGTCCTGGATTTAAAAATGTTTTAAACAAACAAACAAAAAATCTTTTCTGAAGCACACATTTCCAGTGGTTGTATTGACATTTATCACTTTGACATTTGGAAATTTTAGGAATGGCCAAAAGAAGTTTGAGTCCACAGTGCCATCTGGATAGGGAAAAGGGAACAATAAAGGATTATGGCAGTGGAGAGGAAGCTCGATTCCTTAGGCAGTCTGACACCTGAAATGCTGCAGTAAATTGTGTTATATTAGTGGATACTATATGGTGGTGGGTTTTTTCCTCTCCTTTTTCTTCTTTTTTTTTTTTTTTTTTTTTTTTTATATCATAGCTATAATCTGTTGAATTCCATTTTTAACTCTGTCTCTTGCAAAATTCTTTTCTTTTTGGAGAATATAATCGGCTTGTTCCTTTTTGCTTTGTTCATGGCAATTGAAAGATCTGATTCACATTTACACTAAAGCTTTACTCTGTAGCTGCAACAGATTGACAGATTATCTGCAGAATAACTTGTACAGTCATGGTGAGTAGATTGCATGTCTGAGCCCTGCAGTTCTTGTAAATTCCTTTTGTGGTATAACAGGATCTCATTACCTTAACTTTAAAGCGCCAATAAACTGTCAAAAGGTGTAAAAGAGCTTTATAGTTTGTCAACAATACAGATAAACTGTGTGTTTGTAACCTGAGTTAATTAATTTGTGGCAAATAGGAGTGAAGATGAAGTGTGGCAGGATCCCATCCCTGTGTAGTCGAAGGACAAAAGTTCAAAGCCTACTGTCCCACTCCAGAAAAGGAAAATTGCTTAAAACATTTAAACAGCTTTTGGGAGAAAGGTCAACAGTCCCATGACAGTCTTGGGACTAGAACCAGTCCTCCTAAAACCCATTTAAGGAGACTAGCTTCTACTAACACTCCCATGTATAAGCCAGGCTCTCCAGCTCAGCCTGCCTCTGGATGTGTGTCACACTGCTTGCTGTCAGGCTTGGTTAGGCACTTCCCTGAGTTTCTAAAGTTAAGTGACAATATATTCTCCAGAAAATCTTGTTTTCGGGTCAGGAATGTCTGTTTTCCATCTAAGCAACAAGTCAACTAGTCATGTATATTCTTAGATCTGGACCACTCCATACATTCAAGGTGGAATTCATCTACCTAAATAGGAATCTGTGAAAGGCAAAAGTTCCTTTCAGAACAAACTGGTGTTTAGGGAAATCATTAGACAGTGAGATCTGGGGTTTCAAATTCCTGGTTGCCACCAGAGTGAGAACACAAATATGTCTGTGGGTGCAGATTGCAAGAGGATAAATCAGACATAGAAGAGGAATTGTGCTGAATGTGCTCCAAGGAAGGGCTGTTATACCTTGAAGCAGCTTGTTCTGGAAACAACCAAACAAAGTGGAAAGTTTATGGCCAGTAATTCTCAAAATGGTGGAAAAACCAACGGCATGACAGGACACCCTTATGGAAGGGGATGAGTTGGAAAATAAGAAAACCTAAAGACTCTCTGTAAATGTGTCACCATTGGATTAATGTGTTGTAGATGAGAAAGAAGCTGATATCCACAAATGCTTAGGAGGGGTGAGCACATGTTTTGTTCAAATACAGACTGACGGCCTGTGGGTTGGGAAGAGACTTAGAGACAAAGAGGAGAAGCAGAGGTGGAAATTGAGAAGCTCATGGGGAGAAATATAAACATATATAACTAGATACCTCGGTGTCAGTCTTAGAGCATATCATCCTATAGTACAGCTTGGCTGGAAGAAAGAATAGATATCATCAGCCTTGGCTAAAGTGAAAGAGAAGTCAGGAGTCCAAAGGAACATTCTCTAGAAGGAAAATGGCAGGCAGAAAAACTACAGATTGAGGGAAGACTTAGAAGGCAGCAGACCATGAAGTGAGACCTGTGCAGCAGAACCTGACAGGAAGACCTGTAAGCATAAAAAATAGACATGGAGGCTGAATCTGTGGATGGAAGAAATCAGAGCTTGGGCAAAGCAGGCTGAAAAAAATCTCTCTACCTACGATTGCCTGATCAAGCCACATGCCTTCACAGACCAACTGGAGAACCAATTGATCAGTCAGTTTTCTCTGCCCATGCCCCATACATTCCTGAAGTTATGTGAGGAAGAGATGTAGAAGTCTGGGAGATGTAGCATCAGACTCACAAAGGAGGAAAGGAAGAGGTGTGAAAGAATGACAGGAGAAAGGGCAAGGCTGTGAGATTTTTATGTTGACTGGAATCACCCTCAGGGAGAGACTGGGAGAGGTGAAGGACAGGAGCTAGGAGCTGAAAAGAAAAAGCAGTGGATCAACAGGAAGAGAAGTATGCAGATGGTGACTCTCAGAGACTGAAAAAAAGGATGGAATTTAGTGGATCACTCTCAGTTTGAAGGAGAGTTGCTGTCTGGAAAGTTATTGTCTGGAGGATGGAAGATATGGTAAAATGAGGTAACTGTGATATCAGCACCTCATGGTGTCCTTGCAAAGAGGTGGAGGTGACTCAGGAGGCTGTGACCTCCTCTTTTGCGTTTGATCTGCTTCTCAGACTTGGGCAAACTAGCCACTTTTCACTTTACCTGTTTGAAATGCCTCAGTTTCCCTTTTTTTGTAAAGTGGTACGAAGCATTCATGTGGATGCAATTCAGTCATGGAGCAGTAACTGGAAACTCTAGCAACAGTCTAACTGTTAGTTTTGAGATGTGTTACATTATTCCTGGATGAAATAGGAGGCTTTGTTTTTCAGAAACTGGTCTGCTCAGAGGAAACTCACTTCCCAGCTTTATCCCAGATAACTGTGTAACCCCAAACCTTCATGTCCTCCACACTCTGGCTTACCATTTGACAGCATGGTTCTGCTCTGCTCAGTATTTAAGGGTGTTTCTGTCAAGTCAGTTAATAAAATGTTCAATTGTTGCTTTGTTTACAGTATCATTTTGAGTCGAAGGGTCCTGTCCTATTTACATGAAGGCACTTCTGCTTTAGATCTCAAGATGAGGGTTTTTTTGTGTGTGTGTGTTTGTTTAGTTGGTTGGTTTTGTTGTTTTGTTTTCTTTTCATGGTTTTTGTTTTGTTTCTTTCCAATCTGAGCTTAGTTAATTATTAAGAATGAGTTTAATAATTAAGGATTTATACAGATTCATCTATTTTTCAGTACTTCTGAGTGTTTCTGCTAGCACTACTTTTTTGGGAGAAGAAATAATTTAAATATACTGCAGCAGATGGTCTTTTAAACGTACTCTCAAAGAAATCATTTATTCACCTGTTGCACAGTCCAGCTCCAGTCACTGAAGGTTATTTTATTAACCCTGCATGTTTCATCTGAAATATTGTTTGTTTTCAAGGAGAAAAAAAGAAGGAGGCTCAGGGCCTCCAAAGTGTGGTTCTGCAGACAGATGGTCTTCATTTCAGGGAACTCCCTTTTGGTATTCCTCATCTTGTAGAGATCATTGGTTCTTTGAAGAAGGAAAGCTGGAAACGACCTCTGGGAAATGAAGTTGTCTTCCACCTGGAGATTATTGCCTCCTGAGATGTTCATCAGCACATTTGACTTCACCATTTAGAAGTTGGGTGTAGGAGTGCCACTGAAAAGTTGGGTACCCTATCCAGTCAGACCACCTCTGGTAGGTGAGCACAGGCCTGGAAACTTCTTCAAGTAGCAGGAATAATTTGATTTGTCTATCTGCCATCTGACTGTTCATTTACTTCAGTGTTAATATAAAGGACAATTTCAGGCACCCTACAGTGTCCAAGATACATATGTATGTCTGGCTGATAGAACATGGGACTGATGTCAGACCAGTGCCTTTCCGGAACCGCAGCTAGAGGCCAATCGTACATTCAAAATTATGTTTAGGCACCTGACTTCAAACTGAGTCAAGGCAATTGCAGCCACCACAGCTGACAATGACTAAAAGGCTTGGTGGGCATTGTGCTCTTTTTTTAAGCTGTCTTCATTTAAACCTATCAGATACTTTCTTACAAGGAACAGCTGAGAGACTTGGGACTGTTTATCCTGGAGAAGAGATGACTGAGAGGGGATCTGACCAATGCTTGTCAAGATCTAAAGGGCAGAGGTGAAGGGGATGGAGCTAGACTCTTTTCTGTGGTGCCCAGCAATAACACAAGGGGCAACAGGCACAAACAGGAACCCAGGAGGTTCCACCTAAACATACGGAGAAAATTCTTTGCTGTGAGGGTGTCAGATCCTGGAATGGACTGCCTAGAGAGGTTGTGAAGTCTCTCTCTCTGGAGAGATTCTAGACCTGCCTGGATGTGATCCTGGACAACCTGCTCTAAGTGAAGCTGCTTTGGGAGGAGGGTTGGATGAGATGATCTGCAGAGGTCCCTTCCCACCCTTCCCATTCTGTTGTCATGTGAGTCTGTGATGCTGAAGCTGGAGAACATGGAGGCTGCATGTTTTCCTATAGTTGGAACTGTGTTATACGGACTTTATAACTGTCATACTTGCTTTCAAAAAACTGTGAATTTTTAGGACTATCAGCTATAATTTTTTTTTCAAGAAAGGGGAATGGGTGATTTTAAAGAGCAATGGGTGATGGCTGTTTGAGGAACAGTGTAGCACATTTCTATGTGGGTGTATGATGGGTTCCCATCAAATCCATAGAGCTAGGGACATTTAGTTAAGGAAAAGATGCCTCAGTTATGGTCTCTCCTTGGTGAACTGACCAGGAAAGTGTCACAGAACAAATTCTGTGTGTCACTTGTGCTGCTTAGGGGAGAATCTGCAGTTGTTGTCTGTGGGAATATAAATGGGAAGCAAGGAAAAAGGAATCTGCTAGAAGTTTTCTGTGTGCTTGTTTTTTCCCCAATAAAAATATACTAGAAATATTGGAAATTTGAAGTAGATTTTAAAAATACAAAGAAATATCCCACTCAACCTAAATAATCAGGAAAAAGGTAAAACAAAATGTGGGAGACAGAGAGGATGACTGGGACAGCACAGTAAGAAGTCAAAAAAGAGAAAGTAACAAAAGAAGAGGTGGAGATGTTTGGATGCCTTATACTCTTCTTTTAGAAGAAAATAAATAAATAAATAAAAGGACTTGATAATATTTTCCTTAATTTTTTGTTTGTTTTGAAGCTTGAAAATGGAGAAAAGCCTGAAACAAGCCTTTATCATTAGAGCATATTCTGAATGTGGAATGGTGAGTTTTCACCTCTTAATGACAGGAGTTGTTGCCCAGCAGTGTTTCTGTAATGGTTGCTGTAGTCTGTGACAGATGTACACAATGGGAGTCAGTTGTGTCTGGCCACAGTTGCACTCACACACAATAACACACACACACAAATCAGCACTATAAACAAAACGTCCAGAGCTGGAGAAAAATTTCGTGCTGTTCAACATACAGATGGCTGCTGTCAGTCATTCAGTTTTATACGAGTCCTAAAAATTCACAAGGTTCACTCAGTGGAAGAAGGTAAATGAATAAAGATGATGAGGTTGCTGCCAGTAAAAGAATGAACATAGGCTGACAGCTAGAGGATTCTTCTGTGCTGGCTGAGGCTGTGTTGAGGATGAGGTCTCACAGGAAAAATCTTTGATGCCTGTGCTCATGAATGGTGTAAGATGGGCTTTGGCTATGTCTACATTAGAAAACAGTGTGGCCCAACAGAAGCAGATCTGTGGAGCAAATGATGTAGGTGCTGAGGATGCAGGGTGCACACTGTGTTTTGGGATCTACAATAGGGTCATTCTAGACTGGTTCTGTTAGCATCTAACATGTATTACATGTCCTACTGGATTACAGTTTCTGCATTAGTTTCACCTGAAGGAAATCTATTTGATGCACTCTGAAACTGTTCCATGTATGATATGAACTGAAGCACATCAAATGAAGAATGGGAGATTTGCTTAGCTGTAAGTTGAGAAATTTCAATTCTGATTTAAGAAAAAAGGAAACTTAATGACCAAGAAGTATCTCAATTATGTTTAGATGCTCATCATCTCATTGTCACTCAGAGCAGGTGTTCAGAAGTACTTCAGGCTGACAGAATATAAAGACTGGTTCTGTCCTTCTCTCATTCTGCTGTGAGTTCATTGACTTGGGAGATTCTACTTCTCATTTCTGTCTTTGGTAAGGAAAGAATTGGGACACTATAGTATAAGCAACAGAAAGGGAAACAGGAAATTGAGAGAGAGAAGCTTGCTTAAGATAATTTGAAAATTATTTATTGGCTTCAACCTTGACCCTCAGTGATTTCTGGGGTTATTACTTGTCTATAGTACAACCAGAGCGGACAGTAACTTGCTATGGCCTAAAGGTAAATTATGATCTATTGCAAAGTTGGGAAGGAAAAATACACTAAAGGTGGGTGTGTGAAGAACGTCCTTTCCCCTGATGGTGTTCAGTTTGTTGGATCACACTGGACCAATCTGTTCCAAATCCTGGAGGGAAAAAGAAATGTCAGGAGTTAAAACAAACGTCATGAAGTGAAGGAAGATGGGTGAAATGGCAAGATGTTTTGTTGCTGGGGCTTGTTGCACACAGACTTGGTAGTTTGTCAACTGAAGACGAGGGGTTTGGGAATCTGCAGTTGCATGCTTGCTTTTGTTTTACAGTGGTGGTCTAAAGTTGCTGATGTGGGAGGGTCTTCCTCACCTTGCAGTCATTCTGACCCCTGTATTCACACTGCTTGCCAAATCTGTAACTCATCCCCATCTCCAAGGATGTTTTTTGACCTTTACATCAACTGAAACTTACAGGTGCAAATATGTTTTCAGGTCTAGCCAGACTAAGGCCTCACCAAGAATATATTGCAACAGTGTTTTTTTGAGATTCAAGTTTTTTTGAAAATAATCACCAAAGTTACAACATTTAAAATAATATGTGATGTTATTTCTGATTTTGTGTGGAAAAGACAAGCAAATTCTTTTCATATCAAATGTTTAAGCCACTTATCCTGAGATTTGAAGAAATAACCCCTCAGTTTGAATTCTCCATTGGAGACAGTGTCAAGATGACCTCACTGAGCAAGCTGTAGTCACTCTTAAGAGTTTTTGACACTGGTGATATTTGTCTTTCTACATGTCACTGAAATGTTACTAATAGAAGCATGTGGTTTTGTGAATGGAAGTTACCTGTGGGTGTAGATTCCCTGCATGTTGTTTTGGACACTTGACTGAGGAATCTGATAATTCAAAATGCTTTTGTCATTCAGAGAAGGATGATGGTCCCTGTAGAAAGTGCTTTTCTCCATTGGTTATAAAGGGTGCTTAAGAAGGGGGTGTTTCTTACATAGGGAAGTCAGTTTAGAGGAATGAAACTGAACCTCAGCTCCCACTGCTTGTTGAGGAAATTTCTTACTGGCACGTTTTTTTCAGCTTTTTGGGAACAATAAAGACAAAAGATAGGAAATGAAGAAGTTGGTTGGAACGTGCTGCATTTCTGATCCAAATAGATGTGCACAGATCCTCTTTTGTAGCATTAATCCCTTCTCTCCTACGCAGTATCAAACCCCAAAAAATTACTATCAGATGATCCAAGTGAGGCAATGTTTTCTAATCATGCTGCTCCTTGTTTTTTTATTTGCTTCACTTGATTTTTTAATTTTTTAATTTTTTTTTTTTCAGGCTGGATGCCCAAAGTAGCTTTTACACACTTGAAATCATCAGCTCAGGCTAACGATACGCGATTAGTCCTCCCGGAACCTGTTGATTGGCAACCCGGTGATGAAATCATGGTGGGAAGGACAGGCCTTGGAGATGCACAACAGAAAGAAGAAATGGCTGTTATTGACTCTGTGAACAATACAGAGCTGTACCTCAGATCACCACTCAGGTATCCTTTCAAGGGCCAAGGGCTTTACATCAGAGAGATAGACTCAGGGGAAACTTGGTCAAGGTGAGGATTTGGAGTTTCCCAGGGCACATAATATATAAATCCCTTTAACAGAAGTGGTCAGAGATATTTCAATTCCTTGCTCCCTCTAAAGCTAGTGGATATTCAGTCCTGAATATTTCTGACTAGGTTTATATTCTGTATTGTAACCATGAGCTCAGAAAACCTTTGAAGCAGAAAACACTGATGACCAGTACAGTCCAGTAGTCTCAGAGTAGGGTTGACAAAGAATTTTCCTGTATAGTTACTTTCTTGGGAAACTGCAGGGTTTTTCTGTTAATTTTTTTTTTTTTTTAATCCTCCCTTCTTGACTGACTAACTTCAGATGATTAACACCACACTCCAAACATAAGACTCACTGAAAGCACAGAAGCAATATTTCCAAATTGAAATAATCATGCTTCTTGTGTTTTCAGTGAGCCTTATGCTCTCCTTGCCGTCTGTGCATGGAGATCTTGGATAAACTGGATTCCTTATCACCCTCACCTGATGTCCCAGTGTTGAAACATGTTAGCTTTTTAGGAAGCAAATGAATTCCAGTGCTGAGGAAGAAGAATGGTATAATTTTCAGAAATACGGGGGGCTTGAGGAAGAAAATACTAATGTTTTTCACCAAGATGTGTTTTGGGAAGATAAAAGAAATTCAAAGACTGACATATTTTGGTGTGAACATACATAATCTAAGGAAAATTTGTGAGTGTGAGAGACAGAAGGATGAAAACATCAGCCAAGGAAAAACGTATCTGTCTCATATATGCAGATACATAGGGTATGCCACTATCCGTGGTGAGAAGAGGATGGAACCCAGCTCTGAATTTGGATGGTTGGAGTCATAAGCTTAAGGCAAACATCATTCTTGTCATCTGGTAGCTGCAGATGATTTTGTGCCTTTTTTGTGTCTTTCCCTAGGCACGCCCACAGCACTGGAGAGGGATGGATGAATGGCCAGAGCCTGCCTCTGAGTGTGATGGTGGCACTGATGAGCAGAAGGGTGGTTGTTCAAGGAAATGTGACAATGGAGAGGATGTCACACCTCAGACAGTGTGCAAAAGCAGGTATTGCAAGATATGAAGAGATCCTTTCTCACAGAAACTTACTGAGGAAGAAAATTTCTCCATTAAATTAAAATTGTGGCAACACTGGGTATTAGAAATCTTTCTTAATAGGAAAACTTTGAGAGATACCAGTGCCAGAAAAGCGAGTTTATCTTTCCAAACATTGTTTGACATTGAAGTGTGAAGTCTTGGGATTTAAACTGCATTTCATTGTAGTATCTCCAATGTATTATTTTCACGCTGTTATTTCAAGCCATCTTGGGAAAGGTCCTTTAGTTTTGCCTGAGCCTAAGGGTGTAGAAAAGAAAGTATCTTCTGAAAACATGTTTCAATGTACATAATATATTAAATTTTTAATTGTGTTTACTATTTAGTCACTTTAAGAAGAAGGAAAAACAAAATAGCTCCATGCTGTTTGTACTCTTTAGTGTACAATATTGAGATGTTGTTTAGTGTTTAGGGATATCAAGAAAAAAAACCCAAACAGGTGATGGTTTCTTGTAACATATAGTAACACTAGTGAAACAGTTCTCCTTTAGTTTTACCTGTATGAAATACTATGAAGTTTGACAGGTGGCTTCCTAATTTACACCAGCCAGCGAGGAACCAGAATCAGACACAGTGATTATAATTTGAGGAGAGTTAGGTTATCTGGCAACCCAGTTGTAAGGTTTCCTTTAAAAATAAAATGCCTTGGGCTTTCAGACTGTGAAACAAGACTTCATTTGATATCCAGCAGCCAACTGCTTATATTGCTCATAGATTTATGGTCCATTTTCTGTGGAACTCATAAATATAGTCTCTGAAATGTGCTAACTGTTTGAGGTTTTTATTTGAGTTAAAGGATAGGAGGATTTCTCAGAGGAGTCACCAGAAGATGAGTGGGCAGTGTTTTTTTGTGGTTAATTTACCTTCTTTAAAAGAAAAACTGAGCATTACTGAGCATAAACAGGCAGTGCTGGAATTTGAAATCCCCTCTGCACCTCCACTGAACAAGCCCAAGTTGCACATTTGTAGCCTGAATCCCCTTGTACTGAAATAAGCTAAGTATACACCCATGGAAGGATGCCTTTCAGGAATGTTAATTCCTTCCCCAGCCCTACAATTTACTTTCTTTGTCTTCACACCGTGGGTATTAACACTCCCTCACCCATTGGCAGGGACAGTGGGGAGAGCGAGAGTTTTAAAGAAATATCAAAATGTTCTCATTTCAGTTTAGTTCAGTAGATCCGTGGCCAATCTCCTTTTCAAGAACCTCACCCAAGGTAAATCAATGTCAAATCCATCTTCCCCGTGAGTAGGACTATTTAAAATTGAACACAAGGAACTTTTCAAGGCATAAAACTACCAGAGCTTCCTGCTGGTTTCAATATATGTCCCCTTAAAAATGTCCTGACTCTAAAGGAAGGAACCATGACAGTATTTTAGAGGGAGTATCAACTGTACTTGCCTGTGGACCCATGTTTAAGATGATGCTGGAGATGGAGTCTCACTGAGTCAGTGTGGTGGGTCTCAAGATGTTTCATGAGGCACTCTGTACATCCCATGGTCACCAAGAAGAAGTAACATTGACAGCTCTGACTGGTCTGTATTCTAGGTGGCTTTAGATGTCTGTACAAGCGAAGTGAGAGGCAGCTGGGGTCTCGGGACCTGGGAGTCATTGTGGTTGTAGAGGCCTTCCAGGGAGAGGCAAGTCGGCTCCAGATGGAAGGGGTCCAGTTCCGCCATGTGGGTCAAGTGTTTCAGCAGCACCTCAGTGCCCTGACTGTTGCTGGCAACACACAGATGGCAGGTGAGATGGCTGCACTGGGGGTGAGTTGGAATGATCTCAACTGTCCACCTTTTTCTGCCCAAAGCTGGGGCAGATGTCCTCAGAAACCTGCTCAGCTCTCAAATTAGTTGACAAATTGGATTTGTAAATGTGAGAAAACCTTACCCATAGTCTAAGCCCAGGTGAACTTTGATGCAGTGCTTTAAGGTGCTTTAGTTCCTTTGCATCTCTGGTGATCCTTCATCCACTGTGAGGGAGCCCAGAGGTGGCTTAGGGCTGTTTGGTAGCCTAGCCCAAAATTTGATACTATCACCTGAAAGTTAAATAACATATTACGGTTTTTTGTTTTGTTTTGTCACTGGTAAGTGAAAAATTTGTTTCTGTGAAAGTGGCAACGAGAGCTCTGAATACTGGTGGTGATGGTAGTGAGTTACACGGACTGGAATTATGTTTTAATGGTACTGGATGGGACATTCCCCTCCATCTAACCCACACTTACACCTTCCCTACACCATCACTGGGGGTTGGAACTAGATGATCTTTAAGGTGTCTTCCAATCCAAACCATTCTATGATTCTATGATGTTCATCACTGGGTGAAGATCTAGGCTTCCTGGTGGCAGAAGGCAGCCCTAGCCATGATGCTGGAGTACAGTGGGAAGGTCACTATGCCTGGCTAGACAAGAGGTACAAGACACCTGCACTGTCCTCACTGCCCTTCACAGAAACATAGAATCATCAGAGTTGAAGGTAAATCTAGAGATCTAGTCCAACCTCCCCACCAAAGCAGGTTTGCCTAGAGCACATTACACAGGATTGCATCCAGGTGGGATTCAAAAGTCTCTGGAGAAGGGGACTCCAAAACACTTCTGAAACATTCTTGCTCTCTTTCAATCCCACTTCCATCACCCAATTGCCTGAGCTCATAACATACTTCACTCTTGGGATCCTATCCTTTCACTGCATCTCCTCCTCCTTCCTCAGAATAGTAGATCATCTCCATTAACCCCTTTTTGTGCTCAGGACCCCTCTTCTCTACTGTGCCTATTTCAGCAGTTGCCACCTGTTGGCAAAGATCTGCCAGGTGAGTAAGGGTAGGCAGCTGCAACTGAGCAGTCTCATGGGAACCAAAGAGGAATTGCACGACATCAAAGGATGAGCAGCTAATATAAAACTCTCCCAACGTTAAGCTTTTTGCTCATTTCTTTCCAGACTCTTACATACGTGGCTGTTGTGTTTTGGACTCCTTTGCCCAAGGACTCCGTCTGACTGGGATCTCAAACCTCAGCGTGGACAGTAACGTTTTCTACAACATTTCAGGCCATGGGCTTCTACTCGGTAAGTGAAGCAGGAAAATATCCATCCTACATGTAACAGCAACATGTGATGATTATCGTCTGCATGAAGAATGACTTTAGAGGAGAGAATGGCAGATCCTTAACTGCACCCTGAGAACTTTAATCACATCTTCTACATTTTCTAGTATCTGTAAATCTGGAATAAACCCCCTACAATTCCATATATAACTCCTAGCAGGTATTTTCATTTGACCATATACTTTCTGTTTCTTCAGGTCAGTCTTCACCAGATCTGTATATATATATATGTGTATATATATTTTGATTTACAAATGGAAGGAGAATTGTTTTAGGGGATTGATTTATCTGTCTTTGGAAGAGCATCATTATGCAATATTTAA
>JANIJG010020440.1:26089-36302 GCA_024611175.1 Megaceryle torquata
TTTTTTTTAAGGGTTTTTTTTGGTTTAGGCTAACTTTTTTTCCCCAACATTTTTTTCCGGTAATAAACCTCTCCCGCCCCCCCCCCCCTCCAAATTAGAGTACTTTTACCCTGTTACTGATCCTCAGTTCTGATTTTCTTTCATATTGTCCTTTTTCTTTTTTCTTTTAATGTGAAAATAAGTTCACATAATACAGAGATTTCTGTATTGTTAATTGAGAGCAGAAACTAGACATTAAGGGAAGATTCTCAAATGCTAAATATACATTCAACATTTTTATGTGTTTTTGCACTTCCCCTTTGTATTGTGTTGGAAGGAAAGCAAAGTTATAAACCAAATTCTTGGTTTTAATTTATTATTATTACTTTATTATGTTTTTATATAGATTTTTAGAAGCAGAAACCTTGAACTCCGACATTTCCAGATTTATGCTTGCAAAGACTTTGGCATTGACATCATAGAAAGCCTGGGGAACACTTCTGTAGCTAATAGTGTTTTATCTGGACACACCAGGCAGAAGGTAAGCACTGCAGGAATTATTTCAATGTCTCTTGAGTTACACAGCAACCCTTCAAACAGGAATTTGGAGAAATAAGAAAGCAACCTGAAGAACAGCCCCTGCCCCGTGGCAGCTTGGATAAAACTTGGATTTTAAATAAATGGTATGTAAAGGCAAATCATAGAATTATAGAACTGTTTAGGTTGGAAAAGACCTTTAAGATCATCAAGAACAACTGTTAACCCAGGACTGCCAGGGCACCACTAAACCGCGTCCCTCAACATCACATTTACACATCTTTTATATACCTCCAGGGATGGTTAAAACATCTTTGGGATGAGGGTTGGGCAGTGATCTGTTTGCTTAGTCCTCTAGCTGTCTGTCTTCCAGTCCTTGGAAAGTTGATGCCTTTAGCAGCAACATCTGCAAGGGACATTGATTTGGTGATAAAGCAGAGAAACTTGGAGCATCAATACTGCTCTCTCTGCCTGCTGGAACCAAGGATTTTGTTCCTTTTCCTGGCAGCAACAGAAGATAAATAACATTCTATCAGTTGGATCCTACATCATTTTTCATGTGCTCTGTTCATACCAGCTGATGAGAAACCAGAGACTTCATTCTGGAGAAAAATTCAGCATTTTTTTTCTCCCGTATATCTTTTTATTTCAGTATAGAAGTTTTGAAGGTTTTTGAAACAAATATGAAACACGGGCTCTGATTTTTCTATTTGAATTTGGAACTATTTAAATATATTATAATGCATATTCTGTTCCTCATAAAACAACATCAAAAGTAAAAACAAAATCACACTTCTGTTTAATATATGAGCTTGAAGGATTAAGGTGTTTAATTTTTTTCCCTGGACATGGGTTTTTTTTTTTCCAAGATTGACTTGATATCAGAAAACCCTTGGAATTTCACAGAATCTGAATTTTGGAAAGAAATCATAATTTTTGTTTAAACAAGTTCTTCTAACTTGAATTCTTATATACCTTTTACTGTAATGAACACCATTTAACCATACACAACTGGGTATAGTTTAGTGATTTGAGAATAATGAGGAGGTATAAGAGATTTGATTTCTATCCTTGCTGACATTTTGGTTTCCTTTACTCTCTCATAACATCGTTGGTCCACCTGGAACACAAGAGTACTACTTGTTTACTTGAGAATGAAAAATGCTGTAAAAATGTAACATTTTTATTTATTCAGTAAATATGATCTTCTTCCATTATTTCTTTAGGCAGCTGGACAAAGTCCTTTGGGTGCTACCAGGTTGTTAACAGATTAATAACATGGATAACAATAGAATTTTTGCTACAACTGGCCACAGCTGCTTGTTTGTGATTTTGAGGACTTTCTTTTCCTTGCTCAGTTATCTGTTGGTTTTTATGAAATTATTTTTTTCTGCCTGACTGGCAGAAAAAGAGCTTTAAATGAGTTTTTTTTAAAAGCTTGCAAAAAAGATAACAAAACCTCTGTTAGTGGAGCTATTGAAATATGTAGCTCAGGTATAATCCTGGTCTCAGCAGTCCAACCTTGCAGCATCCCAATGAAACAATGAATTTCTCTTGGACACCGAAGGGTGGATGTCTTTGTTTTTGCTTTGTAGGATTCATGGAAGGACTCCCGATGTTGCACTTGTTAAGAGATTTAGAGGCGCTCAGCTGTGCCTTGTTTCTTGCAGTACCCCAGGGGGGTGATTATCTTTGATTATCTCATGATAAGAGCCTCCTTGTCATAATTTACATCTTAATTTATGTAATTCTCCCTTTAATAATGATGTCTCTTTAATATCAATTAAAACTTTATGACATTAATTTAATGGGAACCTTGGATATTCCTCTCTGGTATCTGTTCCAGTTTTTGAAAGAGGTACTTTAAACCAAGATTGTTTTCTGAGAAGATCAGGGCATTTAAAAATTTGGGCTTTGATCAATTAAAACATTAGTGGCAAGGCTAGATCCAGGGCCTGTGAAAGCCAGGGGAAAAGCTTTGATTAGTCTTCTAGACATTCAGCAAGCCTCTTGCATACTTTCATAATGCAACTCATGGCTGTTGTGGAGCCAGCTGAGGAAAAGCATTTCTTCCTGAAAAAGCAGTAGGTCTGACACAGATGACACACACTAGGGAGTTATTATCACCTTGCGCCCTTCTTCTATTTATTGCTTATTTAAACAAAATAAATTAACTTAAAAATTGCTAGAAAAGGGAATGGTATGGAAGAACAGGCAAGTGTAGGCAAAAAAAACAAGAGTCTGGTTTGTTACCAGAAGCCAGGGATTTCTGCTTAGCAGTGACTTGGAAGAAGATGGACTAAGGACCAGGACCATGTTTTGGAGTAAAAAGGAGATGGAACTGCTGTCTCTTAATGCAACTGAAGATAGCACCATCTCTTTAAAGTAACAAACTATAAAAGTCCATTTCATTCTACATTTTCAATTAAAGAGGATGTTTTCACAGAGGGTGAATTTCTTGACTGATTCTCTAGTATGGCTTTTGAGAGTTGTTCTACAAAAGCATTTATAGACCTCAGAAATAACATCATGCATTCCTGCCAGCCCTTTCCCCTCCAGGCTACCCACTAGCTCTGAGTACATCCTTCTTCCCAGCCTGTCTCCAGGATAAATTGGCAGAGAGGTGTACACCCGCCCTGTGTCACAGCTTACAGTCACCACAAAATCTAATTTGTTCATTGTGTTTCCCATCACTTATGAGTTTTGCTCTTCCCTTTCACATCTTATGTATTTTCCTGTCTCTTACTGAAAAATACTTACTTCTTGTTGTTCTGATGGACCCTGAAGTCAACCAGAGCTTTGAAGAGAGTCTAGCATAAATGCTTCCCCCCATCCCCAGTCACAAAAAAGGGCTTTGAATCTCAGCAGTCAGGTTTTTCTTAGAACAGAAATTACAGTGACCAGCTTCGCAGAGCAGGGAAATTTCCTGCCTGCTGGACAAGACATGGTAAAGTAAAAGGAACTGCAAACAATTCTGCTCACTGTGCCTTCCAGGTGGATTCTTTCTTCCCAGGGAATGTGCAATTTCCTTTCCCTTCAAATGTTCAAACTTAACTAGTACGCAACAACCCAGACAAAGCAAACAAGGCAATCACTGCCCTGAATCTAATACTATCACATACTGCAAATGGTGAATTAAGCAGATGTTACTTGTCAGAATTTGCAAAGCAATAGCTTAGATCTGTTCTTCAAACAGAGAACATTGTCCCCATGACCATGGGCTTGAGTGCAATTGCATCTTTGTGTCACAGCTGCTGCATCCTGGATTCATTAGACTTGGAGATTCACATGGTTATATGTTTTCCAGCGCTCTTCATTTCTTCGTTGCAGGATAGGACTTGTATGTCATCAGGACTGAAAACTCCCAGAAGATACCAGCTATTCATTTCCAGCACAGTTTTCAGGAACTTCAATGCAAACACTTGTGCAGCGATCAGGACTTGTTCTGGCTGTTACCAAGGGCAGGGTGAGTCTGCTTTACACTTATTTATCAGGGTTTCCAGGGTTCCTGGCTTCCTTCCATTTCAGATTCAGATGTTTAGAAGTTCACAGTTTCCACAGACAACCACTGATAGATATTTCAGATTAATCCCACAAAAAGCATTGTATAATGATGAAGAGTACTGGCCCAGTTTTGCTTCTATAATCTTGTCACTGTGTTTTCTATAGATGAATTATCAAGAGCTAGTTTTCGAGATATTTGCATATATGGTCTCCTTAGGTTTCACTGTATTAATAGTTTTCAAAAGTGTCACTCTTTATGTTTCACTTTCCTAGCTAGGAGAGATGGATAATAGCTCTACCCCATTCACAAGGATGTAGGGTATGAGATGATATGTATTTCACAGAATCACAGAATGGTTTGGGTTGGAAATGACCTTAAAGATCATCTATTTTCAACCCCCCTGACGTGGGCAGGGACACCTCCCACTAGACCAGGTTGCTCAGAGCCTCATCCAGCCTGGTATTAAACACTTCCAGGGATGAGACATCCACAACTTCTCTGGGCAACCCACTCTAGTGCCTCACCACCCTCATAGTAAAGAACTTCCTAATGTCCAATCTAAATCTACCCTGCTCTAGCTTAAAACCATTGCCCCTTGTCCTATCACCACATGCCCTTATAAAAAGTCCCTCTCTAGCTATCCTCTAGACTCCTTTCAGGTACCAGAAGGCTGCTTGCTATAAGGTGTCCTCAGAGACCCTAGAGATATAAGATAAATGTGCTTGGTGTACAGCTCAATCTGATCTGGGATTGTAGAGATATGCATAACAACTAGTCCTCAACAATAATCACCCTCTTTAGCACATGTATTTTGCTGACATTTCTGGTGGGCCAAACCAGACCTTTTAACTCCTCTGCCCTGCATGGGCTGAAGGTGCAAATTGTCTCCAGTCTCCCTTAGAAATAGCTTCATCACCTATTTGAATCCACATATGGCACATATTTTTAGGACAAAGGTAGCCTTTTCTTTCACAGATTTCCTTTTCTCAGTGGAAGGTGTTTTTATACATTAACTTATTTCCACTTCTTTGTTGGAGGTAAAATTTTAAGAGCGATGATTTCTTTAATAGCTATAACAAAACCTCACAGAAATTCACCAAGCTCCTACCTCAGGCCAGCCTAAACCTTAGGTAAATTTGCCTAAGATAACGTGTAAACTAAGCATCTTTTTGAGCTTTGAAGAGGTACCCAAAGGCTCTTTGAAGAATGTTCCAACTGCAATTACCTCTATATTTATATATAAATGAATACTGCCCTACAATAACGTAACAGAGAAAAAGACTTCAGGAGGTGAGATCAAAGGACAGGAGGAATAGTAAAATCTTATTCAGAAAGGCTACAACTGAGAATTGGATAGTCAAATAGTAACCAATGTGGTTCCTGAACACTCATGCCAAAGCTGACTTGATATGGTCCATAGGACAATGATTTTCTGACATTTCTGGAAATATTAATGTGTTAAAAAACCTCCTGTGCTTTAGCCTGCATGAACATTCCTCCCTTTTTTGTAGCTCATTGTGTTACAGCAATGAAAAGATCCTACAGCCAAGGCTTTATTGTGCCAGGTGCTCTACCTATGCACACAAGTACATACACACACACACACACAGCCCTTATCTCTAAAGAATTTATCTTATAAACAAGGTAAAAAGGATTTATAAGAATCAGTGTTTGGGGACTGTAACTTTTGGCAGTGGAACCTGTGAAGAAGCATTTGGAGTCACTGAGGAGATTGTGGTAGGGCTGGGAGTAGCACTTGGATCAGAGGAATCTGTAACCACAGGTCCTGTCACACCAGGGCACTGGGCAGGTCATAAAGTGGCAATGGCAATTCCTACAACCATCCTTGTTTATTTATTTCTATTCCTGAATCTCCCCTTCTTGTTGACTCAGTGTTGGACTCACACCTAATTTCTTCCCTGGCTTTTTTCCCATGTTGTTTTTTTGGAAAACACAAAACAATTGAAACTGCAAAGCACAACACTGCTGATAAACATCTATCGACTGGCACAGCTGTTGAGGCTGGGTGAAGATCAGGTGGTCTGTGTTCTCATGGCACTGAGGAAAAGTGATGGAATGCAGTGACGGCTGCTTATCCCATTCTCATGCATATCACAGCAGTTATCTGCTCCTTGCAAGATCTACCAAGGAAGCCATAAATGTTTTGTGCCACTGCTAAATGCTGACCACCGGGAACAATGGCTTGAACACAGCCACAATTTGCTCAATAGTAGTGAACAAGGTATAAAAAAATATTATCCATATTTTGGACCTAATTTGTGGGATGAGTATTCCACAGTAAGTCATAGGGACAGACTGATGGGTTTGTTCTGCTCTCCCTCCCCAGAACAGACACCTTTTGATAAGATTTGCAGCCTCGGCAATGCCAAGTGGTTTTCACAGGAGATTCCAAGGGTGGTTCCAGTTGTGTGTTTTGGAGCTATATAGCAATTCTGCAGTCTAGTGCATTTATCACTGGCAACCTTAAAGAATCTGTGTATGTTGCAAGTGTAAATAAACTGTACTATTCATGCATCTGACTGTTTCTAGTGAATGCAACTGGACCAACAGCTGCCAGGCTGTTTGTACATCTGGTGGTGGACCTATAGTTATGGCAAATTGTGCTGTTTGTGCATCTGATTAGCTTTTGAAAGCAACCAGACCTGCAGTGGATGGGCTGTTCATGCATCTGGTGTTGAACCTATAACCACAAACACTAAATTGTCATATCTATTAAGAGAGAAGTCCAGGCACCCCTACCCCTCTAATCTTTGAGGGCCAGTTAGAATTCAAGGGGATTTATCTCTTACCAAATTTATCTAACACTGCATGCAACATTCAGCAGACATTTTTCCAAAGTGAGGGTGAAGTGAAGCTAGGGTCTTTTTCTCCAGAGATGTCTTCAGGCCTCTTACTTAAAGAGGACAGTCTCTGTTTCTGAAGTGCCTCTTGTTCCCCCCAGGTGGGTTTACAGTGAGAGCTGAACGTCTGACCTTCATTGACTCACCTTCCCAAGTGTCCTTCCCCTTTCCTCATTGTGCCATCCTGGAGGATCTCGACGGCTCTGTCACAGGCCAGAAAGGAAGTCATCTCCTCCCATCCACAGATATCCTTGCAGTATCTTGCACAGCCAGAACCAACTTCAGTCAAGCTGCTGGTGGCAGTGTTTGTGGAAGTGACCTTGCATTCCATCGTATGTCTCTTCATTTGTAAGTAACTGTTCCACTTCTGAAAAGTTGGCATGGATGATGATTGCTATATTTTATACTGAAAATGCTGCTGGGTCTGAACCCAGTCCCAGGACTCCTGCCTCTCTCCTGGGTCCTAAACTAGGTCAGAGCAAAAGCCTGAGCAGTCACACAGAATCACAGCATGTTAGGGGATGGAAGGGACCTCCAAAGATCATCTATCCAACCCTCCTGACAGAGCAGGATCACCTAGATCAGGTCACACAGGAATGCATACAGGTGAGTTTTGAATGTCTCCAGAGAAGGAGACTCCATCAGTGGCATACATTAGTCTGTGTTGTTTGCCATGTGGTCTCTGGCATTGCTTTTATTCTGGCTACTTGTTCTCACCTAGATAGTTCTCAGGCATGGTTGGGGAAATAGCTAAAGGGCCGTTACTAACTGGCAATTTGAATGTAGACATCATGTTTTTGGGACAGAACTTAGTTGCAGGGACTGCTATGAGAATTATGCATGCTAGTTGGCCTCCAGGCCAGTGGATCGTCTTTGGTTTATTTTATTCACTAACTTAGATATGACCTGCCCAAGTTCTTTTTTTTTCTGATATTCTTGGCAAGCTGCTTATCTTTCTCACATTGGTATCATATCTGTAGTCTTCATTCCTGTCCAGAGGCAATTCTGGCAGTGTTCAGTGGACCTTTAAGTGGAGGCCATGGTGTATTGCTATTTTGTCACTCTTCAAATTACCAGGGGAATAAAAACAGGTGTTAATCAAAATAAGAATTCAGCTCAAGGTGGGGACAGATGCTCAAAGTGAGATCAATGACCAAGCCCCAGACAGTCAGGATTTAGTGGGTAAATTGTAATCTTTGACAAGATTTTCTGATTGATGACCTATAAAATGTGAGAAAAACCCCTCAGCTGATAAGAAGATAGAGTCTTTAAAAAATAAAATACTAATAATATATATATTTTGTATTTAATTAGATTTTAAGTTGAGTTCTGAGAGTGACTCCTTTTATCCTCATTGTGAGAGATTTCTCCAAATGTTCCCAAAGAATAAATAGTCATGAATTTTCATGTCTTAAGGAGAAAATCTTTGCCATCTGATTTCACTGCTACGTCAGTTTCATAAACTGTAAGACTGATGTGTTATCTTCTCTACTGAAACTGAGTTGAACAATTATGGTTTCGTGAGCCTAGCTCTTATGCTATGAATACCTGTCTTGTATAGAAGATACAATAAGTTCAGGATGTATTTAATTAAAAGAAAACTTTCCAGTAGGTATGCTTTTGTGACTCTGATGGAACCATGCCTTTCTTACCCACCTCATCAGGACTTTCGGGTCTTTCATTTTGCTGTTTTTTACTTGCTGTGAGTTGAATTTAGCCAATTCAGATCATCCAACCTTATTAACACTAACTCAAGTTCCCAACCTAAGCAACCTGTTTCAGTCTACATGGTTGTGGTTTCTTATCAACATGATGGGATCAGACAATAGTACAAAGGAGATATGAAGCACAAGAATACATTTGGGTTATTGTGAGTGGCAGAACATTTTGGCAGCTAGGTAATGCTTTTCCAGAATTAAGATGATAATTTTCACTTGATTTTAATGGGGGTTTGTGATAATACCACTGTTTATAGATGGAAATGAAAACCTATTTGTTCATTGTCTTAATCATAGTAGAGGAACCTAAACCGTAAATGAACAAATTAGTTTGTGCGAGAGAGACTATGGTAAATCTGTGCTGTAGCTCTCAGAGTCTACGCAGCAACCAAAAATTACTGGAAAGATTGGGCAGGTGAGACAGAAATTTAATATGAGTAAATTGAAATTCTGTTGAAGACATATAAACTTAGATATTTTCCTGAAGAAGATGTGCAGTCACTATGTAGAGATTGACAGTGTGTTGTATTACAACTGGTGGAAACCTGTGTCCTTGCAGTTTCAGCTCATTGTACTGTTAAAGGCTCAGAATGGTCCCTGGCCTGGTTTTAGCCTACAACAGCTATCCCATGCCCAAGCAATTCATGAGCACAAGTGAGAGGTCAACATGACCTAAGGAACTATTTCTCCTAAGGCAGTTTAGACGACACCACCTGTTTTTGGGGGGCTGAAGGAATTTGATTTCTTTTTAATCACCTTTTAGAGATCAACATGACTTGTGGAACTGTTTGCGTGAGGATGGTTTAGATGACCCCTTGCTGCTTTGGGGGTTGAAGGAGTTTAATCATATGGATGTGGCCAGGCCAGTTCATCAGAAGAGGTGTAGCTATAGGTCTGTGTCTGAGTGCTTACATGCATTAGGAGTAGATGAGACAGTTTTGTTGGAGAAGATCACACTGTATAAGGAGAATGTTTCAAGACATAGCAGTTAAACTTTCTCATCCCCTGTGCTCTCTCTTGGTCTAGAGTGGCACATTCATGGTCGTGACAATGTTGGGTAGATGGCTGGACTTGATGATCTTAGAGATCTTTTCCAACCTTAACGACTCTGTGATTCTCTATGCTCCTCAATAAAAAGAGTGAGGGGCTTGAGACTAGTTTTTTTTTACTTCCCCTGAGTTTCAGGGATGGACGCCAGCTCCAAAAATCGTAAAGGCAAGTAATGGATTTTGAGAGACAAGTCCTGGTATGGCAACCTCTGTCCCAGCAACCCCAGGTTCATTCCCTGACACTGAGGGAACAGACAAGGTTTAGCTATGACCATGTTATTAACCTTCTTAGAATCAGGAGTTCCATCAGTGCTACCTTTAAGAAAGATCCCCTGCCTGGGAGCTGTCTGGGATAGGGCTGACGGTGTAAGCTAAAAGCATGTCTGGGACCATTTTAATAATTTCAGTTACAATGTGGGCAATTGACTCTTTATCTTTGTGCTGTTAATTTACCAGAATACATGTAATGTATTGGCAGCTTTTTCCCCTAAAACATGTATTCGGGGGTCCAAGAAGGATATAACAACTAAACTTTTGCATAAAACCAACTTCTGGACTGGATCT
>JANIJG010020441.1:0-16686 GCA_024611175.1 Megaceryle torquata
GAACAATCCCAGCTCCCTCAGCCTGTCCTCACAGGAGAGGTGTTCCAGCCCTCTGATCATCTTTGTAGCGCTCCTCTGGACCTGATCCATCAGGTCCACATCCTTCCTGTGCTGAGGGCTCCAGAGCTAGATGCAGTATTCCAGGTGAGGTCCGACCAGAGCAGAGTAGAGCAGTAGAATCCCCTCTCTCAATCTGCTGGACACACTTTTTTTGATGCAGCCCAGGATGCTATTTGCCTTCTGGGCTACAAAGACACACTGGCTGCTCATGTCGAGCTTCTCGTCTACCAGCACCGCTAAGTCCTTTTCTAAAGGGCAATCATGTAACCTAGCTTGATCTGCTTTAAAAACTACATTCCATACCTCAAGTTTAAATTTAAAGACTGCACCCTCAGTGTTTGTGCTAAGACTCAGAGGCAGGAAGATGGTCTGGCTGCAGAGCTGAGTAGCCTGACGCTACAGTGCCTGGATGCAGCAGAGCAGAACAAAATATTTCTGCTACACAGTAGATCAGGACCTTCATGAATTTTAAAATACACAGAATTGCATAGGGAACCCCCCTAAAGTCAGCTCCAAAGCTTTTCCTGAGCTGGTCGATCACATCCATTCTTTGATTGACAACAGTACATCTTTCATGCCCACTGATACCTTACTGCTCTCCTGGCTGCAGGAAGCTACATTTAAAATGTATCAGAGTACCTTATTAAGGTATTTATTGTCATTCCTTGTAACTGTGTTTACATGTGATAAGGCAGATGGTGGTTTAGAGTAATGAAAATTAACCAGATTAAAACACTGGCAGAGTTAAGAAAGCCTTTGAATACCAAAAATCTTTCCTTTGTGTTTCTCTTATATTCCAAGGGAAAGACAAAGAAAAATGATCTGTCTCCTGAAAAACAGGTATTCTTACCACAAGCCAGAGAACATCCTTCACTGAAAGTAATATCATCAATGGCAACAGTTTCATCTTGTCTCTGGGTCTCCACCATCCCCAAAAAGATAACCTGCAGAGATTAACAGAAAATCGACAAGAAATGGTATTCACCAGTGTCACAAGGAAGATTAAAAAAAAAAACTTTTCAAGATATGCCACATAAGTCCATAGACTTCATATTATAAATAGAATCATTTAGTTTGGAGAAAATATTTTAGATCATCAAGTCCAGCCAATAGTATCATAGAATTGTTTAGGTTGGAAAAGACCTTTAAGATCATCGAGATCTTAAAACAAGAACTGAGATCATGCACTTGTGAATTCTGGAGGATTATCATCCTGGCTCTTTCATATATCTGTACCTTGTCAGCACAGATATATTGTCTAATCATCTAACTCAAGAGTGAACTAGCATTTAACAGGAAGGATGTGAAAAACAGAAAAAAATAGAAGCAGCGATCATGATAGTTTGAACATAGTTTAAGAGATAACAGCAGAAAACCTGCATTTATCCCATAAATTATCAAAAGTACAATATTCCACTGTGCAAGATGACACATCTCAGCCAAGGATATAACCACTACGTTATAAGTTGGGCTTTTTTTGAGGGTGGAGTTTTGGGGTTTTACTTGCTTATTTGTTTTTCTTAAGCTGTAGTTGACCTGCACAAGAAGTGTGGCAGCCTCTAGGTAAAATTATCCTGTCATTATACAATCAGAGAGAGATGTGATGTTAACAGCCATATCACAAGCACAAAACCAATGTCTAGTTTATTTATATATATACACACTGTTTGAGGTTTTTTTTTTTAACAGGAAAGAGAAGGATGCAAGAACCACATTCCCTGAAAGTTATTACATGAATACCATTGCCAACAAACACATGGACAACTGCATTTTTTCATACAGTAATCTTAAGAAATAGTATCATTGTTCATACTACTTTGATCAGCTGTAGCACAATGGAAAGAATGCTGTTCTTTGAAATCCTGAAGGTTTGAGGGAACAGGGTTAATCTTAGGGTTAAGGTTTTTGTTTAAAAATCTTTTCCTATAATGACATGTTGATGTCTACTTGGAAAGAATAACTTTGTTATACTAAATACTGTTGGCATCATATCACATTCTGTAATATATTTATATGACTGAAATGTAGTAACTTGGAAATTTGTTAATTTGTTTCAGAAAAATGGTATTTTAAATTTTTGAATGTTGCTGAAATTATATGTATGGTTAGCATGTGCTTTGGTGACAAATAGTATATTCCTATTGTCTGTTTCTATGTTTACATTGTTTCAGATAAGGTTCTAAAACAATCCATTGCACTGTTTCATAAATAATACATTTTGTCTTTCAAATTAATATCAAAGATTTGACAAATATTTGACTTTTTCCCAGTGATTTTTCATTGTGAAATAAAAATCTAGTTAGAAATAATTTAATATATATTTTTATAGAGCTTGCAGTTAGTTTCATAGTCAAATTTTAATTTTAAGTGGGGAAAAGGTGATTTAGACAATGCTAAAGAGGTGCTATCTCATTTTACTAGTGCAAAAAGAAGAGGTTGCTTTGAGTTCATATTCCATTGGAGCACACAATGATAACAACTCACATTTACTTAGTCAATATAATGGAAGGCATGGATTTAGGAGGCTTGCTTTTAACGTATATGTTATCAATGTCTCTACAAAAAGCTCCCTTCTGACTGATGTTGTAGACTCTCAAAACATCCTGGTACTCCAAACACCTGGGCAAGTTTTTCCAATGATAAAAGAAAACAGTTATTTCTATTTAAAAGTGTTTGACTACAGGAGGGGAGTCAGATGCCATGAAGTGTATGAAAAGTTTACTTCTGACTGAACTAGAAGCAGAGTCGGTGCTGCAACTCTGAATCCATCTCTCTGCAAAAGTGTCTTGTTTTGATTGTGTCTTAATTTCTCCACTTCCAGATGGCAGAAAATTATTCTGTACGTCTTCAGCTGGTCTTAGGTCTCAAAAAAATTACTTGGTCTTTACTGGGCACAGATACCCATCTGCCCTCCCAAGAGAAGTTCAGTCTAATAGTAACCAAACTGACTCCCATCCACATTTATTTGATCAAGAAATTGTTGTGTTTTCCCTCTCACAGATTAGAGCTCCTTCAGTGCACCAAGCTGCAATGAAAGCATCTTCTTCATAACACTATTTGCTTGTAACTGTAATTAACGAGTGTTGACAAAATATGCTATATCTATGGCCATCAGAACAAATTAAGGTTGCAGCTCCAGAAGTGGCAAGGAAAGCTGTAGTAGGAATGTAGGTGGGATCTTACATGAGGCTTATAAATTGCCAGTGCAGCACTGAAACCCAAGGTAAATCACAGGAATCAAGCATGAAGATAAAAGTGAACCCTAAACCCAGAACCATTTCCCTTAACTAAGTCTGCGAGGCAGATAATTTTTCTCAATAGAACAGGGGGGAAGCAGCTGAGGGCAAACCATGATGCAGTTCTCCAAAACCCAGCCAAATCAGACATACTGATCTTGTCATGTGTTGAGTAATTACAGCAGTTATAATAAGGTATTTCAGAATTCCTTAGAGGTGGAGATTTTTGAAAGCCAAAACCAAGTCCTCTATCCCATAAAGATAATAAAGATTTTCCACACACAGCCCACCCTCCCACCCCCCAGGAAGACACAAAAGTATAAATAGTCAACATCAAGATGAGCAAAGAAATTAAGCAGCAGAGGTTGATTTTAATAAAATACTCACTTCAAGCATCCCAGAAAAATTGACAAAAATACTCAAGGACCCTATCTCTTCAAAGAAATTTCTATACTCAGAAAAAAATTGTGGTTTTTTTTCCATAGAAACTTCAATCATCAAAATTTTATCTTGAAAAATGTCACTGGTAGCCCTGTAGGCTAAAGATCTTGTCATATAAACTAACAAGTGCAAAATGGCAAGTGAATTCCATTCATTTGTATGACCAACATCTTGACAAGTTGTCACTGAAGGAAATACGTGCAGTCAAAGAAGAGCAAGCTTCAGGCTCTCAGTTTGGTGAGGTGCCCAGCTACATTTCTTTAGCCAATAGTAATGATTACTGCAGTAAGTTTGACACATGCATCTTTAAAGCTGGACTGTGCCCATCAGTTCACTTTATAAAGGCCAAAGGATTATTGCAAGCAATAACCTAATTAGGATTTGATCCAGAAATTTAGAGGAAGAAGATGCCATATTACATTAGCTATTCTCAGACTCATTCAATTTTCTAAACGATACAAAGGATGAACAAGCAAATCTAGAAGTAAATCCTTCTGGTACAATCTCAGATTGCTATATGTTACCTCTACCTTATATGAGTGCAATAAGTAACAACATTGATACTTGAGTTCGGTACAGTTCAGTAATTTGCAACATACATTCTCAGAGTTGCATGGGCAAGTGTTACTTCAGAAATCTAGATCTTGTTAGATGCTTTAGCACATCACCTCTGCAAGTAAAGCAATTATGTTGCTCATACTGTTTATTGAAATGAGGTTGTGCTCTCATGCCTTCAATTTTATATACTAACCAACTCTTTACAATAACTACTGTAGGAGGAAATACCTCTGATTTTCTTCTCTGCTCCCCACCTTCCCTCCAATACTATGCATAATATCATATATATATAATCCATAATATTGTAGCCCTGAGTTACATTTACTCTGCTAATGTTTTGTGTAAATGCACATGTAAAAACATTTAAATAGCCTTTGAGATTTGCATTGCTTTTTAGCAGCTTTGAGCAAAATAAAACCATATGCACGTGTTCTGTGACAAAGGCTCAAAGCTACAATAAATATTTAAGTACAGGATTTGTCAAATGAAGCCTCCCTATAGAACAGTATCTCCTAGCATAGAATGTTATTTATTATATAAATTAAACCTTGAGTTTATTGCTTCAGTTAGATTGAGGCTAAGGGAATAATCTATTGAAAGTTAAGATCCCAAGTATGTTGCCCCTATGGGCAGGTAGATAATTTATGATGCAATGAGACAGATTGTTTTAAAGACACATGCATGGTTTAAATAAGGTATGGCATTAGTTTAAATACCACCAAGAGGTAACAACAGGTAGTATTTATTAATGCCAGCTATGACCTTCTCTCTCTTGGTGAGGTATTGGAACAGATTGATCTGGGAGGTGGTAGTCACCATCTCTGGAGCTGTTCAAAAAAACATGTAGATGTGGCACTTCAGGACATGGTTTAGTGGTCATGATAATGTTGAATTTGATGATCTTAGAATCATTAAAGTTGGTAAAGACCTCTTTGATTCTTTCACCTCATGATGAAGTTTTCCATTTACAAAATATTACCTTTCAATAAGTGTCAATTACAGTCTCTTCAATTTACCAACCTTGTACTTTTCAGTGCTATTGATTGTGATGGTGCTTGATTTCCACTGGTTTTGCAGTTCTCCTGAAACTCGCCAGATATTTGTAATAGTATCTTCAGAGTGCTTTTGAAGCCCCACCATCAACGTTCCACTCATTTGACTGATCCAATAATGAAATGTAATCTAGGACAAAAAAAGGTCTGATTATTCCAGAGAAGTACTAAGACAAACAATGAAATACAAGGACTATGCATCAAAATACCTGGCAAATGTGGTGTTCATCACTTGGAAGGAAAACATTGGTCCTTAAAGTTGCAGAAGAGGATTGTGTTTCAGAGGACAATGAGAGGAAATAAGCTATTAAAATGAATAAAAAAGAAATCTTAGAGGCTTGGGGAAAAGTTATATAACAGTAAAACAATAAGAGGCATACATACAGGAGTTAGTTAATAATTAAAATGCCAACTATAAGTTTTACACAGAAAGGATTCATATCACACTTGTAGCCATTATATGTTGAGTTTTCATTCATACTAAATATTGACATAGTAGTACTCTGCATTCCTGCTGAAATTTCAAGCAGGGTTCCAAATTGTTTCATGTGCTGATGGTTTGAATAATCAATAAGTGCAAAATTTTGAGACAAAGTAAGACAAACTCAGCCAGCTGACCAAAGAAAAACTCCAATTATTGAATAGATCATATATTTCATATCTAAACAACAAACTGTTGTGACCAACAATACAGATTTATTACAACAGCTAAAGTCTTTAAGGAGATGGTAGAAGATGAGAAAAGGAGAGGAGGTTATGGTGTTGCTCTGTCCCGCATGACACAGGTTTCTGGGTTTTTTTGCTGCTCGGGAAATTGTCTCACTGTGGAGAGGAGGTTGTAGTATCCCTGTACACACTCCCAATACAAAGGATTGTCTTCAGAATCTCCATACTACCATTAAAGGTACCATTATCTTTCCATTTACAAAATAAGTCCAAATTAAAGCTTTACTTTACTTGAAAGTGTAGCATATCAGCAAGAAATATGATTCTTGCTATGCCTTTTGACTGTTTTTCTTCCTGACACTATTGTTTCCGATCTTACAAAAGAGGGAAGGCACCCAACCTATTTTGGGATACCAAATACTAGTAGTCAAAATTTGGCTCTTCCTGAACATGAAGATTCCAGACATCTTAAAGGATGCAAGAGAAGAAAGAAAAAAAAATTAAAAGGCTCAACAATTTGGGGTTTTTTCCTTCTTCTCCCTTCTCTCCTCCTTCTCAAACCCCAAGAAATGTCAGGTAAACTGTTTCCCTCTGACATTAACATGTAAATGAAAGGAGAAAAAAGCCAAGTGGAACTTGAAAAGGATAAAAAAAAAAGTTCTTGTTACAGAAATGAAGTATCAGAGGTTATGTAGTAACATCTAAATACTTTGTTTATAAAACTACCCACACTGAAATTTCATCCCTGTATACAACTAGAAAGTCAGGGACAAAAGATCCCTAAGACTAACACAGAGCTGGAGTCAGCAGAGCAACTCCCATGGAGAGGCATTTTGCAGCCTGCTACCAGAACAGCGGCCATCATCCCCCAGGTTTTAGGCCTTTCATGACTGCTCAGGCAGCACTTTCAGAACCTGCCAGCTGCAAGGATATTCTTCCTACCCACAACAGATGGCTTGGTGCCTCAGCAGAGCCCTATCCCTGACTCCAATCTGTTTCGCTGGTTTTAAACATTCATAAACATTCATTTTGAAATACTTTCTTCTAGTTTTCTACAAATAAATGTATCTAAGTCTCTTAAAGTCAGATTTGATGTGCCACAGGAATTTTCAGTCTTAGACAGTTGGGGCAGGAACAGTCATTTAAAAAAATTCTTTGAACCACGATATTACATTAAATCTCTGCATAGATAACAGGTTTCAATTACTAAAAACAAGTTGTGTTTTTGTTTGGCTTTTTTTTTTTTTTTCCAGTGGTTGTCACTAGTCTGTTCAGCTACATTCTGAGAGGAAATAAGAACCATGAGAAGAGACACAGCTAAAAAAAGTTTGTGTTCTAGTAAATGATTACATAAATCTTCAAAGGAGTCACATCTACCAAGTGATCTTTGCTCTTCTGCTAATGTGCATGCCGTTACTTATCCTGACAGCAGGAACTTTTCTCTTTAATACTGTGCCATAGAACACACTCTGCTCAATTGTTACCATACAAGATAATTTCCCATATTTAAGAAGGAACCAGCATAAAACTGATTACACAGTCTGTTGAGTTACCAGCAGTGGGATAACTCATATAGCTGCCATAAGGAGATAAATGTTTCCTAGGCGATCAGAAACAGCATTCGGAAAAGGAAAGTCCAGTTTAGCCATTGTCCATGTAGAAAACTGAAGCAACAAAACCCATTTAAATCTCCTTAGCCATTCAGTTCACAGACTGGAGGACACAGCCTGTCAAAAAGGTGAGCAGGTGCAGTATATTTAAGCTTTCAGTTATCCAATATAAATAACTTAGATTAATATGGCTGCCACACAGTTCAGACCTGGTAGGTGCAATGGTGACTGAGGACCCAGAATAAGTCAATGGGAGTATACAGGTGACTGAACAGTTTGCTTCCTCTGTAACAAATACTTGAAGTTAGTGGTTATCAATCTTTTGCTGGCTGTGGGTACCTGAAAAAGGTACTTTTTTTTCCCCTCCACATCAGATCTTTAGAAGAAAAGGGTAAACGTTTTTATTGATTATAAGCAAGAATATCTTTCAGGTCTTTGCTCCAACCTGATGGGGCATATACTACCAATCAAGCACAAACCCCGGAAACTTCAACTGGAACAAGACTGTTGCCTGGTTAATTATTTTTTATTCTAATCAAGAGTTTTCTACATTTTTATCCCATAGTATTTATCTTTTAGCTGCTTCTTGATGAGAAGAGCTGTTATTATTTTAAAGGTAAAATGTTTCACAACTTACACATTTGAAATAAAACTTGTATTTAGGAAAAAATTTTGGTAGTTACACATATTTTTGTGCTAACATCAGTTTAAATCAACAATTATTTAAGAGCAGCCTTATTTTCAAAAGCCTAGTATACACAACAGGATGTGCTTGTAAACTACACACAAGCAAGAAATGAAATTGTTAGAAACTTATCACATACATTGTTTACTAATTACAGAGCATCATTAAAAGTGTCAGGTGTGGAATGAGAACTTGCAGGAATATATAAAGTTGTTTGGTTGATGTTTTTTCTATGATTTTTTTTTTTTTTTCATTCCTGTGCTGTCATTTTGCTAAGTTCCAAGCAAATTTTCCATGCATTCACCTTTAAACCACCAATTCACATTAATCATTATATGAAACTTCTACCAGTTTGGTGGATTAAGCAATGTATAGGAGGTGTTGATTACTTCAGAACACTACAGATTTCCACACTCCCAGATAATCACACTTTGGGAACAAGGTGAAAGACAGCTAAGCTAATCAGTCTCACAAAGACACTTCAGTCCTGCATAAGGTTATATTATTTTACGCTCTGCACCGCTGCATGCCTGCCTTCAGATGCTTGCTCTGAAGGGTGCTGCAGCACTGCTTGTGCACGGCAGAGGAGAGAGCGTGGGGTGGTGGAGAGAAAGAAAAGAGAGAATAATAGAAAATATGGAAAAGAAAATAAAATAGCTTGGGGTGAGTACTTCAACACAACTTCAACTTCTCACAGCTCTGCTTTGAGTTAGAGGTCTCCATCAAATTCTTTCCCTCCTTCCTCGTTTTCTTACAAACAAGCGGTCTAATAGCCTTAGAAAGCAGGAAAAATCTTACTGCAGCTAAAACAATTGACTTAAGTCATCTGAAAAGGTATGAAGAAAATAATGTATTACAGAAGGAAGAAGTCAGGATTTGGAAAACAGGGTTAACTTGGCAATTGGATAAGTATAAGGGATATTTTGTCTGAAGACAAGGACCATGAATTACTTAGTTGAAGGACAGTCTTTGATGCAAAGTGGAATTGTAATAAGATTTAGCCTGTTTGAGCCAGCTCCTCTCTATCAAATCTCTTCCCATCCTTAGATCCAAAGTAATTTTCTCTTGAAATATTTTGAGCTAATTGATACATGCACCCTGCACATTCATCAATCCAAGAAGAGATGAAAATGTCTCAAAATTAAGGAACCAATACTCATTTATAAGTTTTGCAACCATCAAGACGGAAATTATCACCCAATATCTCCAAAACAGGTCATTCAGCTAGATAAACCTGACTTGATGACTGATTACTTGCTCCTCCATGATAACAAGAATTTGTAGTTACAATCACCAAAAATCCTGCCTATAAGTGCTCCGAAAACACGCAGCAGAATACAATTGTACAATCAGGAAATCAGTAATACGAAGCAATAGAGATCTACTTAATCTGTAAGAACTCATGGGTGCTTCAAAGAACATGAGGATTCTTACCACTCTCATTCCCACTGTGGTCAGAGTATGGTGGTCCCATGCCAGATCGACCATTTCTTCTTATCCATCCAGGCTGTAAATTCAAATCATGAAGAGCTTTGCATAGATCAGTTTCAAAATCACACTTTTCACAGGATGAGCCTGAAGCAAACAAACTAAAAATTAAAACCTCAAAATTAAAAGCAAAAGAATGCGTTCTCACCATTGCTTTCTATTTAATTAGTGCACAGAAACACTTCAAATGGCCTTCTAAAAGCAGAGGAAGAGAAACAAGAGAGAATGAACATTGAAAAAAACAAAACAAAACAAACCACCAGGCCCTCCCCCTGACAAACCAAACCCAAATTAGTCCATTTATATTTTATCACTATAACATACGCTTTTTTTCCCCTGTACAAATATGTGTGTTAACTATCAATTTGTAGGAAACTGTCCAAGCTTGCATGCTTATATGCAGAGGCTGTTCTTAAAATATATTGCAGCTATTGGCTGAAGAATTTCAGTATATCCTCTGTTTCTTCAGGGTTCTTGAATAGAAAAACAAAATCATCACACCAGAAAATAAACAGCAAAAATATGGGTTTATTTCACTATTGTGCAACATGCATTTTTTTGGGAACTTAGAATATAAATCCATCCCTAGAAATATCCCAGGGCCTAATAACAGAAAGGTGAGGCTCTCATCATCTGACATACTCCAAAGTTTACCAGTGTTCATTGTCTTTACTAAGCTGCTGCATTAAAGAAAGCACATTGTTCAGAGAAGAGCTGAAACAAGTCCTCAGAATGACATAGTCTCCACAGTTGTCTTTCCTTGGTCCTTATTTCTTTAAGCACACGTAGCAACAAGGTGAGGAAGGACTGCTTACAACCAGGTATACAACCAGATAGATAATTGATTACTAGGAGGGAGGAACAGACGTTTGTTTCTGCTCTGATGGCAGACAGCATTGCATCCAATTCCGTGAACTACTTATTGTAGTGGTGGAAGGATTAAAAGGAAAAAAAAAAAAAGTCTAATCAGATGCAACTGTAAAAAGCAAAGTTATTGCAACTTCACCCCAAGCAGAATGGCCAGTATGTGGAACTGTGTCCACATTTCAGGCACTACGTGGAAACTTTCAGTTCACTCACATTTTCTTTTCCACAGCAGAAGAGTATAGTTTAAGACTACCTTCTAATCAGGATTCTGGTTAGACATGAGAGCTACAGTGCTTTCACTCTCCTGCTCAAACTGGTGCTTACTCCAGTCCCCTGGTAATACTTTTGGTCTATTCTCTATTATCACAGTTCACTAATAATTTGCAAGAGAAGTTGCAACTACAGCATTTATAGTCACTTTATGAAGTCCAATTTCATGGCTTTCGTATTCAAATCAACTTACTGAAACAATTAATTACAAGGTGAGAGAGGGGCAAAAGAGATAATTGACATAGAGATTCCACGCACAAGTTAATGCACAGATTGCCTGATTCATCAAACAACTTTTTATTGCTGTTTTCATTCCTTAACTCATAAGTGACTAAAGGCATGTCAGTGGTTCTTCAAAAGCAAACACTGCTGAGGCATATCTGCTTCACAGTACATGAAACACACCAAATCACTTTCAATATTTCCTCAATTTTTTCATGGGTGAAGAAAACAATTTAAAAATCAATATGTGCAAAATAGCAAAACCAGTACCTCCTTTTTTTTTTTTTTTAATTATTTTTTAAACTCCTGGCTCCTTCGTTATTATGCATTCTCACAGAAAACTTAGCTTGAAAGCAAACCAATGTAAATTTTCTGGAAGACAGATTTACAAAGATAAAGAAATGTGTGGGTTGTTCTAGATATTTTTTGCTGAATTTCCTGTGAACAAAAATATTTAAAGTAACCTCTAAGCAAAAATTCCAAGTATCATAGAAACGAACTACACTTTAAGGTTCTTCTTAAAGTGTATCTATATATAAAAATCTCAGTTTGGGATATACTGGGAGCAAAATATTTTTCAGCGTAGTTAGTTACCATTCACCCCCTAGTGAATATTTTGCAACACTAGTTCAGAAAATATAAAAAACTACTCTGTGGTTTGTTCTGCTCCATTTCCAATATTGTGGCAAAGCACAAAGCAACCACATAGGAAGTCCAAAATATTGATACAAATACATCTGAAATTCCAACTTTGATATATTTTCAGTGCAGAAACATCCTCAAACCTGAGTAAAGCCCAGAGAAAACAGAAAGGACCTGTCATGAACATGAGATTGGAGAGCTGAAAACTAAGTAGAAGAATAATCCAAAATCAAAAGAGTGGGTGAAAGCAGGATGAATCTTCAATTTAACACCCAGATTTGTATCTTTATCTGATATCTAACTTCTTTCCTGGAGTAATCCAGATCATTATCCAAACAGCCCAAGCATCCACAGCCTGTCACTCAGAGCCTTGTTTCACCTCTCTTGCTCATCCATATTTAGAATACAATGCTATTTAGTATTTAGGTCTCTCACAGAGCCCATGGGCTCATTATACTAAACTAGTCTTTGGAGAAACCTTTAATTTCTCTACTTTCATATAAGCATTTCTCTGTAGGATTTTTCCCTCCCCAAATATTCTGCAATCATAATAGAAAGTGCTGCCTGTAGGAAATGCTCTTTCTAGGGAAACAAAGACCAAGCACAATGAGGACTTCAAGGCTATGCAGTGAAATGTAGCATAATCATCTCTTCTGCAAGTGATTTAAAAATTTTAAAAATACTAACTTGAGATTCCTTAGTCACAGATCAGGGGATTCAACAGGCATAATTTCCAGCCATTGACATTTAATTCATTTTAGTACAGCACGATAAAGTTACAAAATGTATTGATATCCAATACAGTCTTAACAATTGTTTTATATGCAGAGGAACAAAAATCAAGTATCCTAGAGCTGATTTTAGACTCCTGTTTCAAGCATATCTGTATTCTATTTGGACAAAACAGGGAGTCATAATGGAAGAAAAAAAACCATGTTATCTGGGCACACAATAATTTAAGGAAGCTCGAATTTAGTTACTGGTCTTTCTCACAGATTTCAGCTGAATTCAGTGATCACTAGTATGCTCTAATTAGCATTTTTCAGTGTGCACAGAAGCACACAGGCTCATCTAAAGCCAATGTACTTTAAATCTAAACCTTAAGAACTTGACAAATACAGTAACATCTTTTGTTGCACAGCGAGTGGAAGAAATTAGATAAGCTTTTAGTTAAAATTAGATTTTTTTTATAAATCCAAGCTCTTTTTTTTGCATTCCAAAGCTCCTCAAAGAGCAGGGCTATCTTATGCATCATATGAAATTCACAGCACTTTGTGTTTCAGTTTTCTGGAAATACTAGATTTCTGATGCAAATTTACTCAGACACTAGCAGTTAAAAAATCACTCTCACTTCTTAGATCTGTCTTGTGATGGAAACAGCAGCAACTGTACTCATAGCCTCTGATTGTGACAAAGATCACTCTAGGGTTATCAGTTCATTAATTAAAAAAAAATCCCACTTATATTAAAAAAATAAAATAATTTTGTCACTTATACCTTGTTCTAAGTATTTGGATGAAACTTCAATTTCAGCAAATAATCTTACCACGAATTAAGGAAAAAACTAATACTTGTTAAACCTCCACTGAATTTATGGGGATGAGGAAACTTTTTGCTACATAATTTTCATATGAAGATTTATGAAAGAGTTGCACTGCATAGAAGTTGAAAATTAAGCAGGAAAAATCAAACAGAAGCAGAAAAAAAACTGTCTTAGAAAATCACATTAGAAGGGGAAAAAAATACAATAATTCCCAAAGATTTTTTGCAACATGAAGTAAAATCCCCCCCTGCTTCTCTCTGCTACCACATTTAATTATCAAATCATATCACACTTATGATGAAGCCCAGTGAGACTTACCTTGTTTCTTATTAATGCTGTCTCCACACTGGTTGGTGAAAATGTACAGATCCCCAAATGGAACAGAGGAGCCATCACCGTGTTGACATTCACTTCCTGTAGATGACTGAGTATCTACCAGCGCAAAGCAATATAAGGCACAGAATATTAATCTGTTCATGGGCTATGTTACTGTCCAAGCTTTCCCTTTAAAAAGAATTGCTCAAACTGTTTATTATTGTTCATGAAGCATTCCTGAAAAAGCTCTGTTTACATACATGTCTTTTTTTCAGAGCCTCACTTTCTGAATCTGCAGATTAAGGGAAATATGGCTTCTGCAGAGCAGTGACTTTCAGTCTGCTGTGTCTTTGGATAATATTTAACTGAATTATAACATTGTTTTATGACTAAAAAAAAATTTGGTGCATACTGTGCAAGTCAACTGTATATATATTAACTTAGTGATTTGATTTATTGCATGATAGCTTGCAAATATATTAGATAAGAACATAATATGAAAGTAGAGCATGTTTACTAAGTGACCAACATTCATCACGATCTCTCTCTCCTCAGAGGAAGCCAGCAAATTACTAAAAACTTATGAAGAGTTTGTGCAACAAATATAGAAAACAGTTGAGAAATTAAATTTTATGTTGCATCAAAGGGATGGTAAGTGACTGATCTAGGAAAAGAACTAGAACTTTCAGAGCCTGTATGATACTGATAGTTGAAAGTGGTACCTATTTATTATTTATGTGGGTTACAAATGTAGATAATGACTGAAATGCTTTAGAGCACCTGATAGTTATTGGAATAATATATGCAACCACAATTTGCATGAATGACCTGGCTATTAATAAACACTTTCCAAATTACTACATTCCTGTATTTTCTGGAAAAATAATATTTTTTGTGATACTACTACTGTTTCCCAAGATTAGGAAAAAATGAAGAGATAAGTGGGATCCCATATCTGAACTCTTGGGAACAGTGAATAATATGAGCATACAAACAAGGACAGTCACCTATTGCTGGAATCCATCTCTAGTGATAACTGCCATCAATAACCAGTCCTAAATATATTACCCTGCCAACATATTTAGTTGGTGCCCAGGGTTATTTAGTTACAGATATAATCCCCAACCCCCATAATTTGCATAATGTTTAGTTCTGAAACAGTGCATTTAGAAGAAAAAGCATATAGTTAAAGGTGACAAGAGTTCCTTAATAAGCTGTCAGAGTATTTGCATTATTTAAACAGATTTAAGAGTGCATTACATACTAAGCCAATCAGAGCTCACTTAGCAGAGATGGGCATTACCAAAACATCCTCTTACAAAAGGACTCTGTCAGTTCAAGAGACAGAAGTCAGTGTGCTGATTTACAGTCCCTTTGATGCAAAATCAACTTTGAATTTCTCAACTGTGTTTTGCTGAAACACACCCGTCTGACAAAGCTTTTTCATGGATGAACTGAAGAATCTTCAAATTGAGAAGGGAGAGTGAGCAAAAAAAATCTGCTGAGAGGAAGCACAAGTGCTACAGTATCTACAAAGAGAAACAGGCATCCTGTGTCTGGAGGTGTATCAATCATTGCAAGTCTGGATCTTCATAGCGTAGGAAATCTCTGGGCAGGGTACAAAGACTAATTCTCCAGCACTGTCCGAAGGCTAGCAGTCCAAGGTGTGATGTAACTTACTATTATCTCCAACACCAGAGGCAGACATATGTTGATTGTAATAAAGGTTTCAGTTCTGCCTAGAAAGCATTTTCCAGCTCATTTGTTTCAACTCCACCCTTTCCATCACTGTCCTTTTCTGGATATTTTATGTGCTCTGTCCTCAGGCTATAGAGCCAATTCGAAAAATTCCTGAAGAAAAGCAGAGTTACTAATAAATTAATTAAGAGTTCACTGATATATAAATATATCAGAGTTCATAAAAAATGTGTACCATGAAACTGCTTGTTTCCCTTCCGTACTTACATCTTCAATTAAGAAGCTTTTATTAAATAAACAAATAAATATACCATATGTGTCATATTACTATCATTGTAAAGGCTTAAATGTTTTAAGCTATTCAACTACTTAGTTTTCCAATCTATTTTCTCCAAAATACAATATTTCATCTTATTCCTTTTCCCCTAAAACTCCACCTCACCCTGTTGTACTTCACAATGACAGGATGTCCAGTCCTTAAACTGTCTTCTATTTTATTAAAACTTCCACAATAATAGTCTAAGTTGTTCTGCTCTGTCTGTAGCATAAAATCGTTATACAAGCTCTGTAAGAGGGTAATTTTTAGCAGAAACTGACATCCATTTTCATTTTTATTGTGCTCTAAAGCATTAATAAGAAACAAAATTGCATAACCCAAATAAGTCAGAATCACCATAAGATCTGTTATGAATGGAAACAGATGAAAAATGCATCAAATATTCAGAAAATATTTAGTGTGTTAATCAAGAACTTCTAGTAAAGGAGAAGAAAAATGGTATTTCTGTGAAGATCTAACAAGTGCAAAACAAAAGAAAAGGTGGTCTTGCAAGCGTGTGGCTAGGTACAAGTAGGGAGAGTTTCATGACAAGTGCAACAAGTCAGCCCCACAGTTTTTCATAGTTCTGAAAGGCATACAGAAAGGGACAAAAAGATGACTAAGAAGCAAAAGAAAAGGACAAACACTATTGAACTGCAAGCACCCTGAAAGCAGAAAGAAAAATAAAAATACAGAAATAGGAGGAGCAGAATGATAATTAAGATGTAGAAACAAAAACAAAACAAAACAAAAAAACCCCAACAAAACAGTATGTGAGAAAAGCAGAAGGATGAGCAATAATCAAAGGAACTTTTGAAATCAGTAGAGAAATTCTGCAGAGACACTAAAGACTAAAAGAAGAACATGCAAAGCCAGGCACTATGTCTATTTTTAATTATTTTGGTAAACAAGCTGTTCTCATAAAGAGGAAAAATAGTTATAATATAAAAAAATTCTTGAATTTACATGAAAGGTGCGTTATCTGGTTTAGCCTACTTAATTTCATTTAAAATAAGA
>JANIJG010020442.1:4241-22738 GCA_024611175.1 Megaceryle torquata
TTTCCAGCCCCACCTGGCTCTGTTCCTGTGTGGGCTGCCCTGGGTGACCCTGCTCTGGCAGGGGGGTTGGACTTGATCTCCAGCAGTCCCTTCCCACCCCCACCATTCTATGACTTTATGGCAGCTCCCACCAGCAGAGAGCTGAGCTGTGGGCTCCTTACAGATCTGGGCAGCCCCCAAACCTCCACCGTACTGAATGAGAAGGCACCTGGGCAGCCCTGCTCAGGGCACGAGGGCCAAATGCAGGGAAGCCAGGGGGTCTCCCTGGGCTTGTCAGCCTGTGCGAGGGGTCTGTGCCCTGCTCCTGCCTCAGCTGACCCCGCGGGTCCAGGCAGAGCCACCTTCTCTCCCCCCATACCCCGCAGAGCTGAGCACAAACTGCAGCACCTGGAGCTTCAGGGAGAGGGGCTTCTGGTTCAGCAGGCGCTGGTACTGGATCAGCCAGTAGTTCTCCTGTTTGGTTTCACTCTTTGCCTCCATTTCCAGCTGAAAAACAAACTTGTTCATTCAACAGCCCAGGATAACTTTACAGGTGGTATTTAGGGCAGTTTGAGTTGGATGTGTGGGAGGGGAAACCAACAGCCCAGGCTGTGCAGAGCACTGCTGTGGACACAGCTATGGTAGGATGGGCACCTCTGGCCTTCTGCAGGCTGATCCCCCTTTGATCCCCACAGCCAGCCTAGGGTCACGCATCCCCACCACCACTTTGCCCCAGGCATTGGACTTGGTCTCCCGAAGCCCAGGAGAGTCTGGAGATCTTCAGCATTACAAGGCCACATGCAAGGACCTCATGGGATTGTGCTCATCCCTCCCTACCACCCCCCATCCCGACAGGGCAGCCCGATGATGAGGATGATGGTGCCTCATGCTGCACCAGGGAGTGGCACTAACTGTGCCCTGAGAGATTGGATCAGCACTTTCTGAACTTCAAATAGCCTCTGGATCTGGAGACAACCCCTCAGAGGCGTTCTCTGCTCCCCTTTTCCCCGGTGCTGACCGATGGGCTCTCCCTGCAGCCAGCCCACGCGCCTCCTCATCTACAGCAGCTAACGACGGGCCTTCGTTACCAGTATTTGTTGCAGTTCTTCTTCCCTTTGCTTCTTTTCTTTGAGCAGCTGCTGCAGGAGGTAGCTTAGTGCTTGGCGTTGCTCCATGATCACCCCCTGCAACAGAAGGACCCTGGCACCCACATCTGCACACTGCACAGCTGGGAGCAACCACCCTGCTCCCATTCCAGCAAAGCACTTACCACACCCCAACCAGTCAGAGCAGACAGGGAAGCCCAGTGCCCCATGGGCGCTCTGCCCTGTGGAGTGGACAACCTGAACCTTCTCCTAGCAGCTGGTGTCGCAGACCCAAGCTGCACCCATTTCTGGCCATCAGCTGGTGGTACCAACCCCCCAGGCCACCCCAGACTGCGCTGGCCTGCAGCAGCTCTTCATCACTCCGTCAGAAGTTCAGTCAGTGGCATTACAAGTGTTCTTGTCACCCCCTCCTTATCTGAGAAAGACCACCCAAAACTAGGTCTGGAAGCCTGCAGGGAGGCAGACCAGAAACACCCCCACACTTTTGGGAAGGTGGCTTTCACTGGGGTCCCCCACCAAGCACTGCAAGGTACCAGGGCAAGGTAAGTCATCGCTCCAGCCACACTGCTGGGAAACGAGGAGAGGTTGATTGTCTCAGGAACGTCAGAACAGGTTGGCACCTCTGCACGGTTCAGTCCCAGCTAGCCCACACCTGCCAGGGGATCACTGACTGAGCAGAGGCCAGTAGTCATTGGCCACAAGGACTTCAGATGTCCGTGGACGAGGATATTGCTAGAGAGCTGACCTCTTCCAGGAGAAGTGTGGGGAAACCTTCACTGATCAGCAGTTGGACCCTTCATGGGGACAAGGTCCTCTGCTTGAGAAGGAGACAGGAACCCTGCCTCTCAGAGGCAAACCCCACCATTAGCTGGCAGAGATGCTTTGCCCTGAGGGAGGCAGGAAAGCTCTGCTGCATCAGGACCTCCACCAAGATGAGATGGAGAACTATCACATGGGAGATGTTCCAGATGAGAAGCTAACCTTGAGATGAGCTCTCCTGCCCACCCACACTGTGGACATCCTGTAGGGATCTCTCTCCCAAACCAACCTTGCAAGAGACCTGTGCAAACACCTCCCTTTCTCAGTGGTTCTCCCCACTTTCCAATGATCTACCGAGTTCATGAGCAAAGCACCAGTACACTGGGGGGGAAGCAGCTGTCTGCTGCCCAGGAGGTATCAAGCATGGCTGCAGAGAATCTTCTGTCAAAGCACTTGGTGGGCATTGCCCGTGCACTGGGGGTTCAGTCACAGCAGGGAACCTTTGGGGTGTAGGCCACCAAATGGCTGGGGGGGTCTCCAGAGGGATGGAGCCCTCCCACACCTTGTTTCCTAGTGTCCAGTGCTGAAGTTGCAAACAGATGGTGCTGCCTGTTGGGCTGCAGATGGGTACGAGGGCAGAGCCTTGTTCTCTGCACTCCCCTGGAGCTCCTGTGGTCACCCAAGAGGAATCACCCAAGTCCTGTGTCATTTGAATTAAATCTGCCCAGGGTTCCTTGGTCTTCCTGTATAAGCTTTGGGTGGTTCCTCACCAGCAGGCCTCCACCACCGCAGCGCTATACGGAGGAGCTGCATGAGTTAAGGTAGCATGATCCAGATCTTACACTTCAAGGTGCCCAGCACAGGGTTCAGAGGTGTTGTAACCAGCCTGCTGGGTGCAGGGCTCTTGGGAAGCGTACGGTGTCTGCTACGGATCCTGGCTGACTAAAGAGGTGACCTAACCCAGCAAACAGCGAGCACCAGAAAACAACCGATGCAGAGGTGTAACAACAACAAGACACACAGCCAAGCCGCTTAAGCCAAGCTTGCTCTTCCTCAGTGAGGGACTGCTGATGGAACTGGCCCATCGAATGGTGGGATGGTGGGAAACAAGGCTAAGAAATGAAGAGGGAGAGCTGAGAGCCAGCACTGGCAGGTATTTAAAAGCAAAACACAACACGACAACATGAGAAGACGTGCGACGCGCGGCAGGCGGGTGTTTCTGGGACAGCCAAGAACCCTTCCCCGCCCAGCAAACCTGGAACCGCCCGATTCTATCGGAGCCGGCCCGTTCGCCTCTCCCCTGAGAATGCACTGAGATGTTTGGGAGCAGCAGCAGCAGCAGCAACCTTCCCACGTTCCCACAAGAAAGGGGGGTTTGTAGGGGGCTGTGGGTAAGTGCCCTTCTGACTGAGCATAAAACCGTCAGGAAACTGCGAGGAGCAAAAGAAGCGAGTGGAGCTTTTGCGATCCCAGAGCAGAGAGAGGGTGGTGGGGCAGCCCCAGAGCCCTACATACCTGCAGCGTCTCTGTGTCCAGTTCTTGCCTCTTTAATTCCAGCTGTGTCAACTGCAATAACTCTGTTTCTATTAATTTAATCTAAACAGAAGATGAAACATTTTTTACTGACATTTGAAATGACTTTTAATTTATGCTCTTTTAAAACGAGGTCTAACTGCTGCCCTGGGAGGGACGGTGCTGCAGAGCTGTCCAGAAGCTTGGGGAACCTGCCAATGCCCTTCTGTGACATGTGCTCTTAGGGTCACTACTCATCTCTTGCCTGAGGAGCTGTGTCCCCTGCTCTCTAATTGTCTCTCTGCTCTAAACACCTCTGGTAAAGTCTAGAAGCACTCTGCCATCAGTTCGCCCAGTTGAACCATTTGCAGCTCCTCTGGAAGGCAGCAACTGATTGTCAAAGTCCTCCCAGCACCACCACTCACACTGCAGATCAACTGGGGCAGGGTCCTGGTTCCAAGGCGCTGCAGTAAAGCCCATCAATGATAGGTGCTCTTTCAGGTGGGGCAACTGAGACACAGAGAGGTGAAGTGAGTTGCCCAAGATCCCACAGCAAAGCCAAGATGAGAGCCCAGCTCACCTATCTGCCAGGCCACGTCCCATCCCCAGGCCATGCTGCTTAACATCTGTCACCGACCACGAAACTTGTGCCGACGCCGGGCTCTGCAGCAGGCAGTTCCAGGGGCTCCTGCCTGCTTGCTGCCTGGGCAGAGTGCTGGGGAGGGGGCTGGATTTCGATAGTAAAAGGTCCTGCCGTGGTGGTATCAAGGAATGACCTCCCTTTGGTTACAGAGCAAATGTGAGCAAACTGCAGAGCTCTTACTGATGAACTCAAGCAATGGAGAGTTGTTAGACTCATCTGCTGGACTGTCCACGCACAATCCATGGGCTTCCAGCAGAGACTAGTCACTGAGTGACTCAATATATCCAAGCTCTTAGGCTTAGCCACCAACTCCTGACCAGAGACATTTCTGCTAGTGTCAGGTGAGGAGAGGGAAGATTCTGGAGCATGGTGTCAGAAAATAGACACTCAACTTTGTGCACCAAGCACTGCTACTTTCTCATCTTTGTGCACCAGCCACCGCTACTTTCCCCACCAGCTCTCACTCTTCCCCCCACCTGTGGATTGCACCTTCTGCAGAAGGAAGCTCAGAAAGGCAGGCTAAGAATGGGAAAGAAAAGGTGAACTTATGGCTCAAGGTGCAGTTCCGATGTGCTGGATGGAGATGCAGTGGACTCGTGGAAAGAGCAGCCCTGCTAAGTACACAACCTGAAGGAAATCATAGTTGCAATTGCAGATCACCCCTACAGAGCCAATGCAGGGCTGTCCTCTGCCGACCACTCTCCAGCACTTCAGCCACACCAGTGCCGATGGTGACGGCAACAGCAATGCCACTGCCCCCCGACTCTAAACCCTGCACTGACACTCCCTCCTCTGGAGCTGGGAGTGTAACCAACCAACACTGCCCAACGCTTTGCGGCAGAGCTCTCAGCAATACGAGAGCTCTTCATTTCCTCCAGACCCTGCTCTGTGCTCACAGCACTTTCATCTTCCTCAGAAGCTTCTCCTCGAACGCTGGTATGAGCTGAGCAGCTGGTTGTTCTTTCCTCTGTTGCTGACTTACCTGGTTCCTGATCTGCCGGTGCATAAGATCCTTCTTCACTTGGAGAGCCTCAAAGGCAGCTTTCTGCATCTCGATCTAAGGGACAGACAGCATCTGCTCAGTGAGGGCTGCTCAGGCAGCTCCAAACAGGCTGAGAGACTCCAGTACCGCGCAGCGTGGGGTGTACAAGCACCTGAACAGTGCTCACTCTGGGCAACGGTGTCCTGATCACACCGGGACTCAGCTCCCACCATCCCAAAAGGTAAAACCCACTTTACAGATGCAGAAGTTACACATTTTGAACACTGTGTGTGCACCCCACTGCTGATTTTCAGCAGCAGTGAGAGCCCAGGCTGTGCAGCGTGGCATAGCCCAGCACTTCCCAAAAAGGAGCTGCAGAGGTCTCGGGGTCAACGTGAGGTATTCAAAAGGAGCGGAGGCTTTGAAAATGCTTCCTGTAGGCAGCTTGCCCCAAATCAGCCAGGAAACCTGGCAAAAAGACAGGATCTCTGTCTCAAAATCCTTTCTATGGATCATGAGACCAGTTTTGTTTCCTATGGTCTGTGCTGCTGTCTTTTCTGATAATTTGCTGTCTAGCTAAAAAATAAATACATTCATCCCTCACCCACTGGCAATTCTCATAAAGTGAGGCACAGAGTGTCCTAGAAAACAACTTTTGCACACAGCCCAACCCTGCCACCCTTGCTCCAGATCCACTCTTGGTCCTGCTTTTGCCCGCAGCTCCCCTCCCTCGACACCCCCGCCAGCAGTTTGCTCCCTCGCCCACCTGCTGCAGGATCTGACTAACAGCTTTGTTCTGGTCCAGCTGTTGCCACGCCAGGATCTGCTGGAACTTCTGGTCCATCTCAGCTAGGCTGCAAGAGGATGGATTTGCCAGGGAGTTACTGCCGGGTCCGAGACTCTCGACACAAGCAAGAGAAAAGCAGACAAGAGGGAACCCAGCAGCGGGGACATTCATTACTGAGCCAGGGTTACCAGAAGCTGGCAGATTGAAAACCTTCTTCCCTACAACCAAACCAAACCTGCACCACAGACCAAGCCAGAGCAGAAGCGCTGCTTCCTGAACGTGCACAGCTCAAAGCCCAAGCAGGGGCTGCTGCTGCCCCAGCAAGAGCTCAGGTGGAGAACTTGCCCGTCGGTGTTACTGGAAGATGGGGTGTGCTGATGCCGGAGACCCAGACAGCGTGGCTACGCTGAACTGACAGGCAGGACCATATCTGCCCACTGCCCTCTGTTAGGCAGGTCACAAGCACACAAGGTTGTTTCTGTTCCGTGCCAGATTAACATTTCTCACCTTCTTGTAAACAGAGAGAGCCAGAATGCTCCCTGTGCCTACAGCAGGGCAACAAGCCCCACGTGTAGACAAACAGCATCCCTGGGAGGTGAGGAAAGGAGTTCTGTGCTAGACTTGGACACTGAACTGGCTCAAACAGGAAGAGGACTGGTCTAATTTCATCCTCCATGCTTAGCAGAATGTAGAAATTAAAATAAATGGTGTAAAAGAGTGAAAGTTCATCCAAAGCATGATTAACGTGGACATTTCTGTGCTTAGAAAGAGGCTCATTAATCAGGCTTGACAGTTTCTTTAAGCTGCTTTGTCACCTGCCCTTCCACAGCTCTCCTGCTGCATTCCAGCGGCTGCACGAGTTCCTGGCTGTATTAGATGGGAGTTTCACCAGGGGCTGCTGGAAGGAAAGGGACTTAACAACAGTTCCACCGGCCCCATACATCTCCCACTGTACCTGGAGCAGGCCTGGTTGACAAGGTCTTGCCGACGAGAGTCGTAGGTCATTTGGATGAGCTTGTTTTTGTAGCTCTCGGCCAGCATTTGCTGCATGGCAGCTAGGAGAGAGAAGGGCTGTCAGTCAGCCTGCGTCGGGAGAGGGTGTGTACACCAGGCGCCCATCCACCACTGCTGCTATAATCCCTTGCCATTAACAGTCCCTTCTCCCTTGTTTCCAACCTGTCCTTGTTTTTCCCATTTCATTCACTTCGGAGCAGAGTCGTTCAGCTGCAAGAATCCTAGGTGTTTATTGGGAAATAACCTGAGCAAACTCCACTCTGCCTGTGTCTGCATCTCTTCAGCACTTGGAGGAGCCCAGTCACTGCCTACTGACCCTCAGAAGGGCTCCAGCTCTGCCTGTCCCACCACGAGCAACCAGTGACAAGACACACACCATCTCCCTTGCAGGCCCAGCAGATCAGCTCATGATCATCACGAGCAGAAAAGGCTCCCACGCACTGTTCTTGTTTACCACACACCTCCTGCCTCATGAACCTGACCAGGTATCACCTGCTTGGTACCTCTGGAGGATGAAGCACTTTGTGTGCTTACACCCAGTCTGCCTGTGTGTCCCACTGTAGGTACAGCGGGAGCACAGTTTACACCTCATGGACAACCAACAGCAGCTGAAGTTGAACCAGGCCTGAAGTTGAACGTGGCCTGAAGTTGAACCAGGGGAGGTTCAGGCTGGATATTGGGAAGAATTTCTTTACCGCAAGGGGCGTCAGGCACTGGAACAGCCTGCCCAGGGAGGTGGTGGAGGTGTTTAAATGCTAGGTAGGTGTTGTGCTTAGGGACATGGATGAGTGGTTTTGATAGGGCTGGGGATAAGGTTGAACTTGATGATCTTGAAGGTGTCTTCCAGCCAAAACTATTCTATGATTCTATTCTATGATTCTATGAAGGTGCTGTATCCATGGCAACGCTCCCCACGCAGCTCTGCCCCACTGCCCAAGCAGCACAGCAGGAATGGGTGTGACAGAGCATCTCCCATGTGGCTGTCACTATTCAGAGCATCTCCAGGGGAACCAGGTCTTTCTTGCACCTTACCACCCCAGAGAGTTGTCTGTACTCACAGGCCACTTCCCTTCTGCGTAGCTGCTCCGTCTCCTCCTGGGTTATTGCCATCAGCTGTTCCATCCTTATTCTGCCAAACAAACCAGATCTGTTCAGGCACTCCTTCAAAGGAGCGCTACCTCACTTCTCCACCTCACTTCTCCTCCACCCACCCAGCTCAGAGCCTGAAGGCTGGGCACATCCACCCTGCCACCTGCTCAGAAAGCCAACTGCGTATCAGAGACGCAAAAGTCTCAGTGTTTTCTTGGTAAGGAACCTCTAAGTCTAAGAGAAATTACATAAATTTTGCTCCAAACCACTGGGACTTCGCTGCTTAGAGAGGAAAGGTGATCGTCCTGAGAAACAGAACATCTGCACACCAGGCTCTCACCAGACCTGGTGCCAGTCCCTTTTTTTTTTTTTTTTTCTTTCTTTCTCTCAAAGCTTAACGAGCACTTTAAAGCTGATGTAAGTGAGCAGGGCTGCTGAAAGCAGCAGCCTGGCCTCCATTCCCACCTCCCCTGGCCTTGTCCCAGCACACACACACACAATGCCACTTAACAGATCGGGAACTGGTGTGGCTGGAAAACCATCTGACATGCAACGGGATTACTTTCAGTGTCCCCACCCCGCACAGAAGGTTGGCTGAAGGGCAGGGGCAGGGGAGAGATGGGGATAACCACTTTTGGAGGCAAAGCCAGCTCAGACTGTCAGTGGAGTGGCAGCATCACCTTGGATGTGTTCCTCCCAGCCTCTACACATTACTGGACCATCTTCATCCACACCCTGTCTTCCAATGGATGTAGGATTTCTGTTGGCCCTTGATAGCAGAATACAGGGCTTTGTTCCCAAACTCCTTAGCTAGGACCTTTCAGAGATTAAGAAGAGGTAGAAGCACCACCCCATTGGGTTTGCCAGACTGGGTAAGACCAGGCACATCTAGTCCAGTGTCTTGCCTGCAACAGCGATCAGCACCAGCTATGAGGTGAAACTCCCCTGACTTAAGGTGGCTTCAGACTGATGGCTCTGAAAGGAAGGTCCCAGCCCTCTTCCCAGCTTCTTGCCCCTCTTCTAGAAGAGCTTATTTCATGGAGACTCACCTCTCATTCTCCAAGGATTTCAGAATGTCTGAACTTTGTTTTTGCCTGAAAAAATGAAGAAAAAGATAAAACAAGAGGTTTTAACCAAGCTAGGCAGGACACACTACTCCCCCAGAAGGCAGAAAATGACTTCTCATGCACAGAAGAGCAGCTTTAAGCAGGCTGGTAACCTTGTCTGAGCACCACCCCAGCAGGACATCCAGCAGATCCAGGCAGTGGTACCTTCAAATACTTCAAATATGCACCTTCCATGAGGAATTCATTTTTTTCCCCACAGCACTGTGGAACTCCAACAGCACACATGTGTGAAACACACTTTTCTAAGGTGTCAAATTCCACATCCTTTAAATGGGATTTCAGCAGTTCAACAGCTGAGGGACCACCTCCAGCCGTGGATCCCGACCAGCTCCGCAACACCCAGAAAGGGCAAAACGAACCACTCAGAATGGGCCAAATAACAGGAGCACCCAAGGGACAGGGGGCACTGGAAGACACCCCGTGCCCCTACCTCTGGTTGTCCTCTAGCAGCTTCTGGATACGGCTGGCAACGCCTTGCTCTGCTTGCTTCAACTGCTGCAGCAGCTTCAGGTGCTCCTCCTCCAAATAGCGCTGGTGCTTGGTCAGACCCTCCTCCAGCCTCAGCTGGTCCTGGGCCAAAGCAAGAGAGAACCAAAGGACAAAGTGGTCAGTTCAGGCATGGCAGTGTCCTCTATGGGGCCTGCCCGGAGGGGACCTACCTCTTTCACTGTCTGCAGTATCTCATCCTTCTGACTGTTGATCTGCTGAACAAGCAGAGCGTGTTCTCTTTGCCCCATGTTCAGGCGTCGCTCAAATTCCAGCTTCTCCTGCATTTTTTTTTCCTAAAAGGAGCAAGAAGAAAGATGAAGGCCAGAAATCAGTCAAGTGCTGTCCCCGCTCCTTCCCAAGCAAGAAGAAATTCTGGCAAAAAAATAAAATGAGGCATTGTAATCCCCTCAACTACCAGAAAGCAAGTCAAGTAGCAAAGAGGCAGCTTGACTAGGGGGTGGCAATATTCACTCCTTAGGAAGCCCAAATTTGTGAAGCAGGAGCTGCTGCTCTCTTTACAACACTCTCCAAACTCCCCACAACACATTTCAAAGTCATGAAGCCAAAGTCCCTGGGCATCAACCCATACAACTGAAACAGCCAACACAACCGCCCAGAGGGAAGCCTCAAATTAAGGTTGTGTTCAATTCCAGGTGGCAAAGGGACTCTCCCTGTTGTCTGGAGACAACAGAGTGAAGGCAGCAGCCAGCTACGAGCAGCTCTAGCCCAGGGGAGAGGCGAATGGCACGACAGGAGCTTCTGATTAAAGTGAGCCCTGCATGGGGGAAGAGACAAAGACCAGCGAAATAAAAAGAGCAACCTGAAAATGCAGCTGGGTGAGGGAAACGGGGCCACCAAGAAGGAACTCTAGGACAGAGCAGGAACAGTGGCACCATGAGCTGAAGGGCCAAAGGAAGAGTCACAGAGGGGCTGGAGTTTGAGGCAGGGATGTTCTGAGCAGTCTGCGCACGGACTGCTCACACACATCTGCCCGTCTCATGTGAAAACCAAACTGAGCTCCCAGCACAGAGAGGCAAGAAAAAAGCCTCCTGGTGTGAAAGCCCCTGGAACCAGCTCTGCAAACAGACTGATTGAACTGGAACTGCTTGCTCAGGAGAGAGACTGCTGCTCATGGGCTGTGTGTGTCAGATGAGTCAGCCAGGCGCAGCAAGGACTGAGCAGCTCGGGGGAGGTTTCTGCAAGAACTCTGCTCTCCAAACATTCCATTTTGGCTGAGAACAGGAGGGAAAAGAAGTAAAAAATAGTGAAGCCATTCTGCAGACAAAGCATTTGCAGGGGTTCATCCTTACCTTTCTCTTCTCATAATCCAAGAATTTGTTCTGAAAAATAAGCAATATCAGCAGATATTTACTCCCAGAAGCAATTTTTGGTAGGCATTATTAGCCCACATAATATATTTCCTTAACTGACTAAAGACATCAACAAAAGGCCTAAGAAGATTAACCCAGGCAAAAAGTCCAGTCATTCATGTTTCTCCAGGGAAAAAGAAATTTACTCTGCACTTGCTGAACAGCACAGGAATTAGCAGAGCTTATCCTAACAACATGTCCTACCCCACCTTCCCCAGGTAGGGCTGGGCATGTCTAGAGCCTGGCTGGAGCCATAAGGTTCTTCTGCAGTTTGCTGTCCACCCAAAAACCACATGCGTTACCGTGCTGCACACACCGTGTCACACTGTGACCCCTGGCCCTTGACTGCTTTCAAGGATGGAGAGACCTCTTTACAACGGGTGTTGGAGGAGCCAGCAGTGGTACCACCACCCCCAGCTAGCGGGGAGGAGATGAGCCACCCGCGCCCACAGCGCTACACCTGCTGCTGCTTCATCCCAAAAGACACATCTGGCGGTGGGGAAGGTGACGAGGGGTGATGTGCTGAGTGCTGTGAGATGCACTGATGGAGTGGGGAGCAAAACCCCCAACCTTCTCATACAGGGGAGCCTCACCTGCCACTCGCTCTCCTCCTCCAAGTATTTATGCACTGCCCTGTCCACTCCATCCACCGATGTTCCTCCTCCATCGCCCTCCAGCGCGGGGAGCAGATACTGCGAGGGAGGGTAGTATGCAATTCCGCACTCTGCAAGGTGTCAGACACGAGAAGGTTTGGTGCTTAAAGACCTCCTTGGGATGGCTGCTGTGGGAGACTGTGCTCCCTCTCCCTGCACACAGACAAGAGCCATAAAGAGCTCCTTCAGCTCAGGCTGGCTTGGCAAGGAGCAGCTCTGAGGGGAGACAGTGCCACCCCATTCCCACCAAGAGGAGGATCAAAGGTAACCTGCTCTGAGAGGGACGCTTCCTTCACACGGGCTCGGGCATGTCGACTTCTGCAGGGCTGCAAATGCTACTGCCCATATTAAAAGAAGTTCTGCCCGTCCTTTTATTTCAGGGATTAGCACAATGTCTGGCACTTCCCCCGCAGAAAACCTCTTCCAAACCTTCCCATCTGCATGAAACAGTGTTTATAAACTCACAGTAATCATCTTTGTCCTCTGAGTTTGCCAACTGGTTTCATCCTTCTCTTAGCAAACTATTTGTATGCAGCCCCTGTGTCCTTCCTCATACAAAATGAGGGTAGAATCCCAGAATCCCAGTCTAGTGGGATTGGAAGGGACCTCTGGAGATCATCTTGTCCACCCCCCCTACTCCAGCAGGGTCACCTAAAGCTTCTGGATCACATCCAGAAGAAGAGACCTCGAGTGCTATCTCCGTGTCTCAGGGCAGCTATTCCTGGACAAGGCCTAACCCTCCCACTTGAGAAAATACAAACAAGGAAAAAGAACCACCGGGAGATGCAATGAATTCTCACGGTCACTCTGCCTCACAGACAGGTTCTGACTCAGCTAGCCCAGTGTTTTAATAAAATCATCACAAATAGTGTGACAGTAAGAAGCAAGCCTCAAGGAAGGGCTCTCGCTTTGCTGTCTGCCAGCAAAGACACGTAACTTGGTGAGGAGCTTGCTACACGTGCAGAGCATCAGCACCCACCCCGAGCACAGCCAACCGCGTGCTCGTCCTTCATGAATGCCATCTTTGAAGGGGGCACGGTGCCGTGACACCCACAGAGCCTTCTCGCTCACCTTTGCAGAGGAACTGCTGAATGGACTCGGTACCTGCACCGCAAATATCAGGTGATGGGTAGGTCATGGAAGAAGCATCCAAGGTCAGCGTCTCCAGAAGAGAACACACAGAGCTGCAGGTTATTCTGGTGGCCCAGCCAGAGTCCAATTGTGGTTACCCTTCCAGCCCCCCCAGATTTCACTTACTGACTTCATGTTACTCTAAATTCTGACATAAATACAAGTTTACATTGAATTTCTGCCAGGTGTTTGACATCTTTCAGAGGTGACTCTACTGTCTCTTATTTGAAAGCTTCTAAGTTGGTTCTTCAGTGCTTCAGTGGAACATCTCCCTCATGCAGACAGGTCTACTTCATGTTTAAGCACAAGAAGGCACACACAGCACTCCTCAAGTAAGTAATTCTCTACCCATTTCTGCGTGCTGGAGCCCTGAAGCATGCTGCATGGAAGGGATGGTGATACAAAGGACAGGGAGAGAAAAGGGGTATCCGAAGGACCACCTGCTGTTTCATCCTATTGTGGCCACCAAAAGGACCTAATGTTGCCTCCCGTAGAGAAGGGCATAGCAGGAAGGCCCAGAAAAGAAGCACTTTATCAAGCACAGGGGGGCGAGGTGCACAGATCCCCCCTCTCAGAGCCTGCCCACGGGCACGGTGAAGCCTAATGCTGGGTGTTGGAGACAGGACAGCATTTATTCACACCCTCCGTGCTGGTGTCTGAGCCAGTCCTGTTGTCTGACATGTGCACAGTTTAGTACTGCCAAGTTTGGCAGCCAGAAGGCAACACATCCATAAAAATCTTGGCGCTTGTTCTGCTTTGACTGCACACTCCAGGGAGCCAGAAAGCTCCGGGGGCTGCCGGTGCGTCAGAGACTTGTCACCGCAACGGCGGCAAAACCTCAGCGGAAAGAGCCCATCTGCTCTTTTAGAATCAGCCTCGGTGGAAAGTGGCTGAGTCAACCTGAGCCTGTGGGCACAGGTGGTGCTCTCAGAGTCAGCCCTGGATGGAGATTCCTGGGGGGGTCACTCCCTGTCGATTATTTTTGTCACGATTAAGCCAAAAAGCGACCAGAAGGGATCAAAGTGGGAAGGGTTACGCAGAAGCTACTTTGGACACCACGAAGCACACAGAGTACAATTCCCCGCAGTGGGTCCTGCCCGGGCCCTATAAAAAATCACTTTCTAGGCTCAGTTTATTATCGTATTGAGCCAGGAGGAAGGGAAGCAGCCTGCAGCAGAATAAAGAGCCTGCGAAGGGGAGAGACAGCCACAGCTGGCTGGGTCCTACCTCCAGCGTGCGGACGTGAGCCAGCGCCCGCGGCAGCTCCTGCAGCGCATTCTCGCTGACGTCCAGAGTGCGCAGACTCCGCCAGCCGCTCACAGTACCGGGCAGCTCCTTCAGCCTGTTTCCTAGAGAGAGAGAAAAGTCCTCTAGTGCTACACAAGTTTGCCAAAGCACGACCCGGCGAGCTCATCTGCTGGAACACTGAGCCACAATCATACGTTTGAGTCGATTTCTACGCTCTGTTACAGGGACGGGGCTGTCACGGGTCACACGAGGACTCCAGAGGCTGCCACTGCCCACCAAGGCCAGTGGGGATCACCATCTACTTGCAGACAGCCTAAATGCACAGGTCCAGCAGTGGTTCCTCATGCAAAACAACCTTCTCAGCTGAGATCACTGCTGCAGGCTGGATTTGGGCTCTTTATCAGGAGAATTTTCATAACATGGAGTCTTCTTCCCTTTGGTGCAAGTACCAGACGTGGGAGAATGGACTGGGTGTGGGACTGCACCCTGGGGGACAGAGGCCAGGTACTGCAGACAGATTCAGCAATGAACTGAGCTGCACTCCCAAGCTCCTCACCCTCCATTTCCTTCCCCATTTCAGCACCAGCTCCCCATAACAAATTCTCCTTTTCTCCCAAATTTATGGCATTGCCTGTCTGGAAAATGTCCAGGAGCCTTGAAAAGCGGTAGGGATGGGACCTTAGTGGTAGGGCTGTGCAAACCTGGCGGGGCTACATGGGCTCCCAGGACCCAGCTCTGGCTGTTGGTGGACTTAACTGTAATTCAGCTCACCCAGGCTGACTGCTCTGCTTGCTTCACTGAACTGCTTCTGCCACAGGCCCACCACTTTTCTTACACTTGAATCTGTGCAGACAGATTTCTTAGGTTGGTCTAAACCATTATCCAGAGGGGGACGAGCCCTGGCCTGGGACTCCTCTTGCAGGGCACACGTAGTGCTCCAGCTCAAGGTAGGTCTCATGCTCCAGAAGGAAGATGTGTGCCCCCAGCCCTCTTGGATACTCCTCGCAGCTGGGGCTCTGCAACGTTGTCCACGTGAGCTTTCAGCTGTGGAGATCAGGCACAATGACCCAACAACCCCTCCTTCCAGGAAAGGCAATGAGCTGAATGAAAACATCACACAGAGCAAGTTTGACCCAAGAGCCGTGAGCCGAACACTCGGCAGGGAACCAAGGTTGGTCACAGAACCACAGAATGGTTTGGGTTGGAAGGGACCTTAAGGATCATTTCATTCCAATCCCCCCTGCCATAGGCAGGGACTAGACCAGCTCCTCAGAGCCCCATCCAGCCTGGTCTTGGAACACTTCCAGTGATGGAGCAACTGCAGCTTCTCTGGGCAACCTGCTCCAGTGTCTCAGCACCCTCACGGTGTGTGCATTTGCTGAGAGCCAGCTGAACAACCCCAGTTACTTCTAACAGCTCAGGGAACTTTTAGGAATCATTTTCGGCTTAGATGATTTCCCCTGCCTTGACAGCTCTTTCACCTCAAACCTTTCTTGTGTTCTTCCTTAGCATTCACAGTGTAAACCATTCAGTGCTTGCTTTGATTTAAAGGAATAGTTACTAATGCAGCTCAACACAACCCTGACAATCAATGGTGCTCTGCCCTGAGCACGAACAAGAAGCATGTGCCATACCTTTCACATTGAGCATCTGGAGCTGGGCAAGGTCTCCTATAGATTGTGGAAGACGTGTTAAAAGATTCCTTTCGAGGTTTAGGACCTAAGGCATTAACAGAAAAGATATTCAAGATGCCTTTTATAAAAGTCTCAGGTCTTCTACACATCTGTGCTGTTGGGACTACTTCCAGGCCCAGAAGGACCAGCTGAAATTGGCTTTAGACAATACTTTCTGGGTTAAAAAAAAAAAAAATCAATTCTTTTCCAGAAGCCCTGGGTACAGGGTACATCTCACTACCACGTGCTGTGAGAAACCCTCTTCACAACCAACAGCAGCAGTAGGTGCTGAGCCCAGATGCAAGCACTGGGAAGCAGAGTGTTCTCCACTCCAGGGCAGAGCTCCCCCAGGGGAGCAGTGACTGAACCCAAAGCTGCACCCCGAGCAGAGGGGACCCTTGGTGTGCAGTACGACAGGCTCACTGAGTTCTCAACACAATCACACCAGGGAGAATGGCAAAACCAGAATGGTTTGGGAAATCAACAGGACCCTGCTTGCTCACAGCATTGCACGGTGCCATTCGGACTGACGGCCCTGGCACTAAGCTGGGACTATATAATTCAGCTCGGCCGCTCTTCTCCTGTTCTTCTGCTCCTCTCCTGCTCTCCCTCTCCAACAAGCCAGTACAAAAGTGACAGTCAAGTCATCGAGACAGAGCTGACAGTATGAGCACCATCATTCAGGTTGTGATTAATTATAAAGCAAAGCAGTAACTCCATGTTCTTGCTGTCCTGGAACATGCCCTTTGACAACATTTGGGATGCAGTCTTTTACCTGAAGAGATGTCAGCTGACCAATATCAGCAGGAAGCGATGCCAGCTGGTTGTCATGCAGGTCTAGAACCTGGAAGAGTACATGATTTCAGCAAATGAGGTTGGGGAAAGATGTCATGGTGCAAGAATGAAAGGCCGTGAGTTATCTAGCAATGAAAACTCCTTCCCTTCCAACAGGGCTTTGAAAAGCAGCTTAGATTTTCAAGGAGACAGAGGCACTTAATTCTTGTACGTCTTCTGCAAACTCAAGCCTCTATCAATAAATCATCAATAAATAAACGAAATATGAGAGAGAGCACTGACACCAAGGGAGCTGCTCCACAGAACTGGATGAGGCAACTGGATAAGTCATCTCCATAGAACCAGCCGGGCAGAAAGAGCCATCTTCTGCCTGACGAGTGAGCTGAGCTGCCCCAACACCAGTGCTGGCACAGGGAGAGGGCAGGACTATGCCTGGAGACCTCCCTCCATGGGGAGAGGTGAGCTGGAGGGACTCTACCTCTTGTGGAACCACACACAGCACGAGGGTGGTGGAGCTGACATTCGCATGATAGGTGAGGGAATACAGCCCCATCACACACACCCCACCGATCTACCCCATAACACACTCGGCCCTGACTGACCACCCCCAGAGGCTGCTAATCCCACCACGCGAACCGGGCGTTTGTGAAGAGGGTAAACGAGTCCTGGGGCTGGTTATGATTTTATACAAACCACTTGGTGGCCACTGTCTGCCCACCTGGGAGGTGAACCAAGCAAAAGCAGGTTCCACACCTTGTTACCCACTCGGGCAGTCAGATGGAAGGCGTTTTTTTGGAGCTGGTGTGTTCTAACACAGCTAGAACGCAAGGAAAAGAGGCTGCAGGTTAACTGTTAGAATCACCATTACCTTCACAGTTATGAGGCTCAGGAGGCTGCAGGACTTTGGGACTAAAGACGTCAGATTATTCGTATGAATAATCAGGACCTGAGGAGGAAAAGCCCCGTTGAGACATGAACAGAAGAGACGCCGCTGTCTAGAACAAGAACATCTCTTGAGATTTAATTGCAGAGGCTGTGTAAGAGCTTAATATCTTATTCAGCATTATATCAGTATTAAATTAATAAATGGCTTTTCAGAGAAGGCCAAACATTTATCATGAGATCTAAACAAGAGCCTAGTTTTTCACACGAGAAATATCATTAGATAGGCTAAGACAGGAACAATCACCTCACCTTCCCTGGCAGAAGTTAGGTCTAAAGCACACAGCCCGGATCAGCCCTACCCAAACCGCTCCTTATGCAGCATCCCTTAAGTGGCCAAATTCATTACAAACGTCTTCTGAAGCGAGATGTGAGCAGCCACACAGAGTCATTTCAAACCCAACAATAATAGCCAAGCATAATAATAATCCAGTAATTTCTGATTGCAACATTACCTTTTTCTGCAAGACTTTACAAGTTGCAAAGGCCCCGTAAGGAACCTAAAAACAATAAAAAAAAAAAATAGTCGTGTCAGACTTCTCCAGATACCATCAATGTAAGCACTTCTACTGTATCCACCTGTAAAGTATGAGTAAGCGACTCTAATGTAAACACAAGTGATACTTAAAATGACTGGCTCCTGGGCTTGGCCCAGGATGCCAGTACTTCCCAGTTAGCTTCCATTTAAACCGCTTCCAACGGCTCTTCCCAGTATGAGTGTTGTGCACAGCACAGAACAGACCGAGGCTGAGGCAGGAGTCCAAGTCTTGTGTGATTTCATACTCAGCGGGCAGATGACTCAGCTCGGGCACGTTCTCAGTTAGTCATGGCACAAATGCATTCGGTGGTTTTGCACGCTCGGCAAACGCGCTGCAGCGGGCCAGGCGGGGAAGGTGAGCGAAGGCGGGGCCGAGTGTCCTCACATCTGCTGGGCTCTGCAGGGAAGGGGCTGTCAGGAAAGGGATACGCCAGCAAATTCAGCCCATGCTGGCTGTGGCTCTGAGCATCTGGAGTATCACATCCAGTTCTGGGCTCTCCAGTTCAAGAAGGACGGGGAAATACTGGAGAGAGTCCAAGGGAGGCTATGAGGGTGATGAAGGGGCTGGAACATCTTTCTGGTGAGGAAGGGCTGAGAGCCCTGGGGCTGTTTACTCTGGAGAGGAGAAGCCTGAGAGGGGATCTAATGAATGTCTATAAA